>JAECUM010092908.1:0-288957 GCA_016617855.1 Megalonaias nervosa
TAACTATCTCAACAATCAAAGATATTTTATTCTAATAAAATTTATTGTGCAGACAGATGACGGCATTTGGATTATCTGTGACAAACGTGACCATGTCCACCTGACACAGTCAGGACACACTGAAAATGATATTGTCACGTTGAATAAAATTTCCAAACCAGGAGAGTTGACTGGTATTGACAAACCATATTATGAATAAGCGTATCCTGTGACTGCAGTTGTATATGCGTTATATCTGCTACATGATAAACCTAGTGTTGATGATCTAAAACCGATGAAATTGTCCTTGACAGAGTCAAGGATAAATTGTATAACTAAGCGAATTACAGAACACTTCACAAACGTGATGCGTGGAAAAGGTTAACTGATTTACGACATAAAAATATAAATAAGTGGGCAGAAAAAGTTAAAGATACCGAAGCGTCTATCAAAGATGTTGCTGAGTTAGGAAAAAGATTGAAATTCCCAATAACAGTGAAAACACTAACCGGAGAGATTTTGTATGAATCGAAATATAAATCAACAGGAGCTCCGATAACGATTTTGATCATAATGCACATGCATGGACATTGGCCATAACAATATTTCCACAAGATCAAACTGTTAAATTTTATAATGATTATATCTCTGATTTTATCAGAAATATTAGTAAGAGTGACCCTGTATCCGTGTGGTTATTTCAGAGTTCAGAATCTGTGTATGATTAGTTTGTTCGTCCTAATGGACAAATTTATCGTGCAGAATCACACCATGAAGAAATGAAAAAGATTGCATTAAAATATACTCCTGACAATATCTTGACAGAGTCAGAAATTGAACAATTAATGAATAATTGTTTCACCATTCCATCAGTTGTTGCACATGCTGCTCAAAAGAAAAATTCATGGTCACCGACAAGATCTGAATTTCTTGTTGATATTCAACGTAGCTGCATCAAATATGGACACAGCGGATTGTGGAATTCTAAATACGATTATAGGAATGTTATTTCGGTTGATATGGTAGCATGTTAGCCTGGAAGTTTTTTTGGATATGGAGAGTGTTCTGAGTATTTTAAAAGATTTGGACATCCAACACATAAAATGACAAGAGTTGCAATAAATGCTCCCTTACCAGATTTTGATTTAACTGGATTTGCCTGTATAGAATCATTCGAGTTTATGGAAAATCTGCATCCGATTGTTTATGTTTAGTTTGGAAGACATTTCTGAGAAAAACATTGGGCTCCAATAGTACTATTACGATACATGCTTGATGTAGCGATATTGATATCATTAGTTGTAATTGAAGCGATAATAACATATTGTCCGCAAAAACAAGTTTGGTTACCACAACCAAAGAAATATTCTGATGATGAAAATCCTGATATGACTGATTATGAAAATAAGGTTGCAAAAGATCTTGACAGAAAAATAATCGGTAAATTTACTCAGGGTAGTTCATGTGATCATAAATGACATTGTACAAGATTAATTATGGATGATGCTGAACTCGATTTTATAATTGCTGATACAACAGAGAAAGGTACATTTATAAGTCGAAGTAATGCTTATTTGTCAGACAGAACTAAATTAGGTACAACTGTGAGCTATATTAATGGTGAATCACTGCAATTTACTCATTTAAGATCTTCACTGCTCGTGTACATTTTGATAAATTTATTATCAATGATAAACAGATTTCCTCTGATCGCAGTTAGAGTCGCCATGGATTCATGTTATATAAATAAAAAATACACGGATTTGTTAAAACCATTACTTGGTGTTAATGAATCCTGGGGTGAATAGAGAACAAAACAAGAAATTATACTTGGTTATTCTGAATCTGCCGACTTTGAAATCAAGAAAATACATTACAAGAATAATAATCAAATATCAAAATCATCAGCACCATCTGTGTATGATCCTGTGGCCAGACATAAAACCATTTATCTCAGTGGGTGTGGTGGTTCTGGTAAAACAGTGCATGTGATTGAATTATTCCTGAATAACTGTTCAGATGTGATTGTTTTAATACCTACACATCGACTCACCGGAGAAATGAATGAACGTGGAATAAAATCTCAAACCTATCATAGTTTTTTCAGATGGTGCGGAGACACATGGACTCCTGAACGAATGAGTGAAAAATACGTTCCTAAAATTATTATCTGGGATGAAATTTGTACGGTATCGCTGAAAGTATTAAAATTATTTCTTGATTGGTTATTGACGAAAAATACTGATGTGATAATGTGTGGTGATCATGGTCGACCGCCACCTTTTGTTGGACAGTCTCCGCACGAATGGTTAAAAACGTTTGTAGATTATTACGAAGAAATAACTGATGACCATAGAGCTATTGATGAACCACTGAAAGAATTTAAAAAGTTAATCAGACTGCAACCAGATAGAATACAGTGTGAGATAATGCGTGAAATAATTCCAGAAACTCTTATGATTGATTTTTGGAATTTGTGGAGGCCAGTTGAGTTGATAGTTGCAAGCAGAAAGATAGTTCGTGATACACTGCAACAACAATTATTTCTGTTACATAACGAAAAGTTTTCAAATCTACCTGTACCATTGTGTTATCACCCATCAGATATGCGACAACAGAATATTGAAGCTGAAATTCCAGGAATTAATGAGAAACAAAATCTTGTACTAAATGATATTGTTTTAGTTCCTATTGATTTTGTTGAGAGCATGTTAACGATGGAAAAAACTCCATGGCAGGGTACGCTATAACGATTCAGTGGTCACAAGGATTAACTATTTCTGATACAAATATTTGGATTATTGATGATCGGATCGAACGGTCAAATTTAGTTTATCGTGCAGTGTCTCGAGTCAGAAGAATATCTCGGCTGCGAAGGTTGTCATAGACAATGATGATGTAGTCATTGATGATGTCAATGATGAAGTTGCCAAGAAAAAATTATCTGGTTATAAACAACATGACAAAAAAAAATAAACGCGACTTTGATCTCAATGCTGAATTTATTATGACACTAAAACAACAACAGAATAATCATTGTGCAAGTTGTAACACAGTAATGTTGTGGCAGTATTTGAATAATAATCCAAGACAGTTTACCATAGATAGAATTAATAGTAGCCTTGGTCACACACGCGAAAATGTGATGCTGACCTGTCTTGAGTGTAACTGACGTCGGGGCGCTGGACGCCCTGGAGCCAGTTTACAAAAGTGAACGCGGTGATAATTGTGTGTCTTCAGGAATTACTTGTAATTGTTCACGTACAAATCCACGTTGAGGAGCAGTTGAATCCAGTCTGTAGATTGCAGGTGTACCTGTGGATCTAACCACGCTGGAAATTTTATGTGTGGTCACACTCCAGATAGGATCAGTTGCTCTTTTTTTACCACCTTCAAGTCCACCGGGTTCATATAAATATCTTACAGTCACATTACCTAATACTGGTTGTTTTGAAAAGTCATGTCGTTGTATTGGTATATGTTTTTTCGTAATTGCATTAATGGGTTTCATGGCAGTTGCACGAGTAATTTCATTATTTAACGCAGCTATCACACTTGGTAATCTTACAACCCATTCATGAGATCTCTTGTCTGCCTGAACTATTTCCTTCGCATACTGGTATCCAAATAATCTCTCAGCAAGTGTTTGATTAAATCGTTCAACGATTGCCTGATCACGATGAATTGCAGGGTGTCCCCGTCTGATTCTGACATTATGTTTTTTCATCAGAGATGATACTGCACCAAGAAATTCTTTGCCAGGATCAACCTGTAATAATTGTGGCCATTGTAGACCACCACGCTCATAAATTTGTTCAAATGCAGATGTAACTTCAGTTACTGTTTTTGCTGGCAGTGGTTCTGCTTCTTTATATGTACTTGCAACATCAACAACAGTTAAAGCGTATTTGTATGTGCGTGATTGACGTCTACCAGTTTTAATGGTATAATGTGGTAAAAACAAAATATCTGCATGATGAACTTCATTGGGAGCGCTGACATCAAAATATGTGTACTAAATTTTTTTAGGCGGTGGTAGATAGATTTGGCATATTGCCTGTTGTCCTAACCAATTTGCAGCAAAAGAACGTGAAACATTTGCTGCATCATCAAGTTTACTAATCACCGCTCTGCCTCTCCAGTATCCTCTTTACTTTTATACGCAACATCATGAATATCACACACTTGATCAATTGCATTTATATAGATACTCTTCAGGTCTTGGTTGGTCTTGGTTATCAAGTTGGATATCAAGTCAGGTTCCAGGACCACAATAATTATATTAAGGAAGATGTTTCTCACCAGGGTATTTAGCCCATGGAGTCCCTGGTAATTTTCCCAGTGAAGCAGCGATATCACCACCTGTCTTCAGGAAAGACGAAATAAATTTGTATATTTTTGTACCACATTTCACACACTTGCCTATAAGTGCATGCTTTTTATTTTTTGTTATTACTGTTGTTAATCCAGCGGTGGGGGTGGGTAGTCTACATCTAACACAATATAAATTCATATTATTTATCATATGGATATAATTGACTTCTCAGCGACACGAAAGCAGAGCCAGTCAAGCATCACCCAGCACTACCGAATTCTATCAGGATGATAATAATTGGCCCATCTGGGTCTGGTAAGACGCAATTGTTGCTTAATCTGATAATGAGATGGCTCAAGTGGGATAGGTTACATTTAGTAGCGCCATCTGTAGATGGTCAGAGATGTTATGAAGTACTCAAGGATTTTAATGAAAATGCAAAATTCCTTGACATTAGTCAAGAGGACAAGGACGGTAATGATATTATTGACTTTATCACCAATATTGATGAAGTGCCATCTGTAGATGACCTTGATGGTCTTATTAATAACCTCATAGTATATGATGATGTGATGTTGGACAAACAATCAAATCCAGCTTGGATATTTTCTCGATTTTTTATGTTACCCAGCGATATACACAAATACCTAAAGTGATCAGACATAACTGTAATTTTTAGTTGTGTTTAATGGAGTCGATACACATACTCTGCGAAACATTCATCAGACTTGGTGTTCAGGGGACATGGACATGATTAAATTCATAAACTATTTTTCAGCAGCGCAAGCTGCCCCACACGGATTTATCATAATAAATTTACATGATCCTAGGTCAAGGTATCATATAGGTCTTGATAAAATCTTTGGATAAAAACCAGAACAGCAGAGAGGGTGCGACCAAAAGTAGGTTGTCCGCAAGTAAACAAACACACGTGGAATGAAGGTCAAAAATGAAGTAACCCAATTAGTGAGGGTTTATCGTTGTTGACTACTGAGACCATAATTTTGTTTTAATAAGTAACAATCGAAGCAAGTGGTCTGTTCACCCTCTCTGCTGCTAGGTAACATGCAAATATATGAACAATGTCAACGAGAGCATGGTATGAAGTTATAATTATTTTATCAAGTTTAAAATAAAATGGAGGAAATGATGTCCTCAACATTTGAGCAGGGCCTGTTACTGTTACTAGAACATAGGAACTTACCCGTACCACAGTTTATATTTTAAGTAAAAGTGTCTACCACCACGGGTAGAACACGACGTAGCTTCCGAATTCCTTCAAAGAACAAAGTTCTAAGGAGGAAAATAAAAAGCTACAATACGGTTTTAAGAATGAATGGACAGTAGTAACACTGAGAATTATTAAACACTGTAGAGAGAGACCACTGTGGTATGTTAGTTGTCCACAGGCATAATTTCTCGGTCACACAGCTTTTTATGTCTGTACAGCATGGCGTTCATGAAAATGACACATAGGTACATCTACCTTCTGTGCATGACCATGCGACAGAGTAGTGTGCAAAAGGTCAAAGGGTCATACTGACTTTTTCTCCACTCTGGGCGGATTTATTCACATCATACGGACAGTATACTTTTGGCATGAAAATAGATTAGCTAAGCAGTACTGACAGGATAAGTAATTGCTGCAATTAAAAGCTTATTTCTTATCTCCTTCTCTTAAAAGAAATTCACAGAAAATTTAATATAAGATTCACCTTTGTTCTGTATTACTCTGTTGTCTTGGTAACCTCTCTGGGATATTGCTTATTGTGTATTGCAGACGCTTGTTAAAATCCAACAATTCCTCATTTAATTTCTAAAAGTAAAGAAATATATTTGCTGTTATTTCAAAACACTTAACTACCTGCTTCAGTAAGGAGATTTTCTTGTAACAATCTTTGGAAACATAATAACTGGAAGCCTTAACTTTGAAGCGGAAAGAAGAAAATTATTTTTAGTTGGTGTTTTTGAGTCTAATAGCTGTGAAGATCCTGGACACAAAAATTACAATGTACAGTAAAACTGGACTTGAAAGACCACTGTTGTGGGGGTTCACCTGTCATGTAAAAACAAATTTCCAATTTATAAAACAATATTATTACATACTGTAAATGATGACTTCTATTGAAAGACAACTTGTCCTGAGATAACACACTTTTTGTTAAGGCAGAAAGGAGCAGTCCTCAAGACAAGTTGTACTTAGTTATCTCAGTTTGAAATTTTTGTTGCATATTTCAGACTTTTATTTTGAAAAGTACTATTGATGACGACAGCAAGTTGATCGAGAATTAAATTATGGGTGACAAAATATTTATCTTGTAATAAAAACTTTGGCTTCACAAGAAAAAATGGGCCATTATCATATGATATATAATATACATGCTATGAAAGAAGGTCAATTAAAACTGCAGCAAAACAATTTTAACTCCATTCACAAAAGGTGATCCATAGCCATATTCCCAAAACCAAAAACAAATGAATGTTTGAATGAACAGTGCAAGTAGAAAAGATGAATAACTTGGCAGGATGTGCAAATATATGAATGAACATGCAAAAAACATTCACAATGTTATCTTAGCAAAAGAGGATCTCAAAGTGACTAACACTTTACTGGCAGAAAGGAATTTCCATGAATCCAAGAAAAGACTATTTCTTCTTTTTAACTGCTAATTGTTGAAACCATCTGATATTCTTAAAGATTTCAAACTGGCTGATGTGGTGACCATATTGGACGTAAGATTAATTTGGAACCAAACAGACATCATTATAAGTCTTATGGTAAACACTCCATGTCAATATGACTTTCTGTTTAGGAGGTGTAGCTTTAACAAGATTTTCAAGACGGCTGCCAAGTAGACCGTAACGGACATCAGATCTACACCAAATTCATTCAGAAACAACAAGACATTATAAAATGTATTCTGTTCAAAACACCTTGTTGATATGACTTCTATTTAGAAGAAGGAGCAATAACAAACATTTTCAAGATAGCTCCAATGGCAGTCATATTTGGATGTCAGATTGGCAGCATTTCACTTAGGACTAACTGGACATCAAAAAGTCTTTCATGAAAATCCCAAGGTGATATGACTCTCCATTCAGGACAAGTAGCCATAGGAAAATTTTCAAGATGGCCTTTGTGGTGGCCATATTTGATGTCTGAGTGGTATCGTTTTAATTTAGGACCAACTGATATTGGCTTGAATGAGTGTATAAAGTTTCATGGCAGTCCTCCATGTAGATTAGGATTAACAGTTATAGTTACATTTATGCTAACTGAAGGACAGATGACAGACAGATTGCAAAGCTTTGTTTTGTCTAAATGGTGTAGTACCTTTTACTACATCACTCTTCAGTAATAGTGTTCAAGTTTCAACACAATCTATGGAAAGATGCTGGGGTTAAGTTACACAACAAGCAATATGCAATAATACAAGTCATATGTACATGATAGATGGACAATCCTGATACTACATGCCCGTCATATTCATTGTGAGGTAAAAAAAACCGAGAGTGCAGCATAAGGAACAAGGGTTTCAAAGAACACATTGCACTGCCTGGCCATAGTAAGATTTCTCAATGTCTTTTATAGTTGCAGTCTAAACTGAAAAGTAATAGGGTAAACACTGTTCAACCACAAAACAATCTTTGAAATAACAGAAGAAAAAAAATAACAGACTGCTCATCTGGAAAAGTAGACTGTAATTTAGCTAGCATTATCACAATATAGCTTACTGCTTTTGCAGGCAAGATAGGAAATCCAAGCATATTAAGGCAAAAACTTCAGATTTATGCATATAGTGATATAATAATACCAATGTTTTAGCTGAATAAAGCAAATGGTGTAAAGGATATTACTTTTTTAAAAAACTTTACCACAGAATATTAAAATTGTTGATGACAATGTTGCCTCTAGAAAAATTACCACTGTATGTCTATCTCTTCAAAAGTGAGACAAAATCTATGAACCAATTTATAAATGCTGGTAGTGGCAAGCTAAATTTTTAAATTCACACACATAAAGTCATCATACCTGTTTCTTCTCACACTCTTCTTTGGCTTTTTTCAATTCTTTCTGAAGCAAGACCATAACCACCTCTAAATTCTCTAGTTCAGTTTCCAGGGAAAGTATACTAGTCTGACACAGGTCATCATCTTTTGTGTTTTGAATCTCCACGACAGTCTGCAAATCACTCAACTTATTCTTAAAGTGCTGAGCAAGCTCCTCTAAACTAGGCGAATCCATCTTTTAATTAAGTGCAGTATACAGGCTGTAATTCTGAAAAACAAGAGTCCTCAAATATGCAATTATTGATATTTTTTAAAATTTGAATTTCAATATTCAGACAAGTATTCAGCCAGAATATTGTCTGAAATGTATCAAGCTAGTGACACCAACACCAGTGTTTATGACAACGCTGTTGGAAAAGTGATTCCTATGTCCTGAATACACTTTGCAAGCACAAATTCAATGAAGGACAGTGTCCCACAGACCTGATATAATCATAATCAATAATCACAATTATCTGTAATTATTTTCTAAGTAATCAAAAGTAATTGTAACCTGATTTGCTTTGATTACATGTAATTGTAATGTAATCAATTACAGTCAAATATACTTGTAATCAAGATTAGTCTTATTATAACATCATGATTACATCCTCAAAGATATCAAGGTCTGGGATCAGTGATGGCAATGTTAAGGAATTAGTGTTTATCAGCGTTTTGTCTTCCTTGCAACAATGGCCTGACAATTATCTTTCTGAAGAACAATTCCAAATTCAGAAACTCTTTTGCAATAACTGCACAAATTTCATCAAAGATGCTGGTACACTTGTTTCGAGTCAATGCTGGTAGGTAGTATCAAATACACCATATAAAGGGTTTAAAATACATGCATGCATACATACACAATGCACTGTTTTTGGTATCTGCACCAGGTTCAGCCAAGGTTGGGTGTGCACCCAAATTTTAAGAGTTCACTGAAATATGTAGTGATGTAACAATCTGAATTTTTCAGCTTCATATATACAGGCCTCTATTTTGATTTCATGCAAAAAGGTGAAACATACAAATCTGCCACATACTTCTATTGCCTAAGGTTATATTCTGTTCCTACCATATACAGTATTATAAAACAACTCCCAAACCTGTACTGATATTGTATTGATGGGTGTAAATATCAGTACTGGGTTTGGGATTGATTTATCGGACTACAACTACTCTCTAGTCCCACCTCCAGTTAGTGAATTTCTTTTCTAAGAGCTATAATAAGAATAATAATAATAATAATAATAATAATATCAATCATACTTTATTTCGAGAGGGTAATACAGTGGCACAAACACTAGCCTCCATTGCATCTCTCAAAACAAGGAACAAAATTAAAAAAATTCTTAAAACTTTTGCACTTCACACATTTGCCACTCAAGTATAATTTCTCTCCCTCTAACTTTTTCTCTCCATTTTAGCATGTGTGTTTTTTACTTGGGATTTTTAATGTAACTTTGACAATTTTTCAGTCATATTGCTACGATGTCTGCAATGTGGCAGTTTATAGTGAAGTCTAGCACTGAGGCATCATGCCACAGACATGTAGCATCATGTCCCACCAGTCATATTATCCGGACACCAGGCTGACCTGTCCCAACACTAACCTCTTAATGCTGAGCACCAAGCGAGGCAGCTGTTAGTACCATTTTTATAAGTCTTTGGTGTGACTCAGCTGGGGTTTGAATTCACAACCTCCCATAACTCAGGCAGATGCTCTAACCACTTGAGCCAGTGGAGCCATTTTTTGCATGTGTATACATGTAGAGGAAAAGCACATCTAAAGAAAAATCTATATACATAGAACTTTAAATAGACTGCTGTTCAAGAAGACACTTCTTTGCAACCATTCTTAATCCTTTCAATCTTGCTTTTTTGTAAAGATCTTAACACATAAATAAGTTCATAGTAGATCATTATATTTTTTACAGTGAGCCTGTTCAATTGTTTAAACAACTGCAGGGATGGTGCACAGACGTCAAAATTGCTTTCTTTTGTGGTCAGTAAATTTTGTCAACCCCAAGTAGAACAATCATATTCAACCCCAAATAGAATAATCAGTCAGCCCCAAATAGAACAATCATAGCCAGCCCCAAACAGAACAATCATATTTAGCCCCAAATAGAACATAGTTAGCCCCAAACAGAACATCATAGTCAGCCACAAATAGAACAATCAGTCAGCCCAAAACGGAACATCATAGTAAGCCACAAACAGAAAGTCAGCCACAAATTAAAACAATCAGTCAGCCTCAAATAGAACAATTATAGTAAGCCCCAAATAGAACAATCAAAGTCAGCCCAAAATAGAACAATCATATTTAGCCCCAAACAGAATAATCAGTCAACCCCAAACAGAATAATCATATTCAACCCCAAATAAAACAATCATAATCAGCTGCAAATAGAAAGTCATCCTCAAATAGTACAATCATAGTCAGCTAAAATACAACATAGTCAACCCCAAATGTAAACAGTCAGCCCCAAATTCAACAATCAGTCAGCCCCAAATAGATCAATCATAGTCAGCCCCACACAGAATATTCATAGTCAGCCCCCAAAAAGAACAATCCTAGTCAACCCATAATAGAACAATCATTGCATCAAACAGAACAAGTCAGCCCCAAATAGAACAACCAGTCAGCCCCAAATAGATCAATCATAGTCAGCCCCAAACAGATCATAGTCAGCCCCAAATAGATCAATCATAGTCAGCCCCAAATAGAACAATCATAGTCAGCCCAAACAGAACAATCATAGTCAGCCATAATAAAACAATTATAGCCCATAGTCAGCCCAAAAAAGAACAATCAGTCAGCCCAAATAGAAAAACCAGTCACCCAGAAATAGAACAATCATAGTTCCAAATAGAACAACCAGTCAGCCTCAGATAGAATAACCATAGTCAGCCCCAAATAGAACAAATATAGTTAGCCCAAAATAAAACCAACGTAGCCCATAGTCAGCCCAAAAGAGAACAATCACAGTCTGCCCAAAATAAAACAATCATAGTCCCAAAAAGAACAACCATAGTCAGCCAGAAATAGAACAATCATAGTCAATCAGAGGTATGACACAAAGATTATAGAATAATTCTCTTGCCATCTAAGGAAGGTAGGCTTTAATTCTACCTAACATGGAAATGGGAAGGAAAGGGGAGATTTAAAAACAAAGAACATATATTTTGTATATGTATGGACCAATATAAAGTTTTATCCACAAAGTCTTAGAAACGTTACATTGCTCACATGATCTAAATTAATTCCATTAAGTGACACATTCAGTTTGGCACCATTCTTTAGGACACAATTTCTGAACCAATTAACATAACTTTGATTTCTTCAGATTGAACATAACTTTGATTTCTTCAGATTGATTATCATGTAATTAGTCTGACACCAATCATTCTGTTACGAGTCTGTGCTCTTAATATAAGTAACAGAAAAGAGTGAAGACAACAAGCTTTGTAAAATTTAACAAATAATTTATTTCCCCAGAATACAAAGTGAAAAATCACAAAAAAGAACTTACAGTATTGCAAATTAAATCCAAAAATAATCCAAGAATTAAAGACACCAGTCCTAGTAATAAAAAGTCCTGAATAAAACACAGTTCAAGTCGTGAAGAAATCCATAATTGAAGGCGATGACATGTCTATTATAGCCTATGAAGTACTGATGTGTCAACAGTCTCTTGTTGCATCATCAAAATATTATTCCAGGTTTGAATTCAGCATAAATTCCAATGACTGTCTTTATCCAAGAATTTTATCAAAGCACTTTTCAGAGAAAATAATCACTTGAATTCAATAATTTGAAGAAAATAAAATTCAGCCCAAACTGGTCACACATTATACAACTTAAAGTGCTAAATGTTAAAGCACAAGTGGTAAAATACTCACAGTCACAAGATACTATAGTTCTCTGCTTGACCCCAGATCACAAATTAGCATTTTCTAAAACAAATATTACCTAATGGAAAAAAACCTTCTAGAATGATCCAATGAGTCTTGTTTACTTACAATACATTAGCCCATAAAATTCACTTTTGGAATCTCCAAAACCCTGACCCAAATCAACATGTTTACCTAAATAATAATTCAGTTAATAAGCTCATACACTCAGAGAATAATGAAGCTATTATTAGTTGTTTACATAAATGAAATTAAAAAAAAAGTCAATCAGGTCAAGCAGAAATGAACTCAGTATTGGACATGGTCAAGCAAACAATGTTACATTACATTAACATGTAATGAAATAAAATAAAATGTGTGTGTGTGTGTGTGTGTGCTCTAGATTTTTCACATAGCTTTAACAATTTTTCAGTCATATCATTACAATGTCTGCAGTGTGGCAGTTTATAGTGATGTTTAGCACTGGGGCATCATGCCACAGACATGTAGAATGATGTCCCACCCAGTCACATTATCCTGACACCAGGCCGAACAGTCCTAATACTAACCTCTTAATGCTGACAGCCAAGCAAGGCAGCTGTTGGTACGATTTTTAAAAGACTTTAGTATGACTTGGCCGGAGTTCAAACCCACGACCTCCCACATCCGAGGCAGATGCTCTACCACTAGGCCACCGGAGTGGTCCATAAAAAAATTTAAAGCTAACAGACAAACAATTAAATTAAATATACATAACAATTCACATTTCCCATGCCAGCATTTAGATCAGTTTCATTCTGATAAAGGCTCTGCATGAGAAAGTGTGCAATGTTGTGTCATCTGCATATATATTCAAGTCACAAGGTTCAGTCATTAGAGGTAGATCATTGATATATAGCAAATACAAAAGAGGTCCAAGTACACCAAGAGAATCATCTTTAATGTTAATAAAATGGAACCAATTGTAACTTGTTTAGTTGTTATTTATATATCATGCAAACTAGTGAAGACTATGATTATCACATCTGTATGGTCTATGTTTATGTAGGAGTGGTTTATAAATGACAACAACAAACTTTATTGAGGTCAACCTATATGATATATATATTAGTAACTGTCATCCAAATCTTTCAGCCTTTTGTCTGATAACTTAGTCAAAGTAGCAATATAGAAGTGACTAGTCCTAAAATTTGATTGAGAACCAATTACAAGGTTAAAGGCTGTTAAATAATTTTATAGGTGACTGTAAACGTGTTTTACAAAAGTTTTGAAATGGAGGAGACTACACTTAGTTAGCAGGAGCTGAAGTTGAATATTCTTTGTTGTTGTTGTTATAGGGTTTAGCGCCATTTTTCAGTGCAAGATAGGCTATACATGGCAGCCAGTATAAATGGTGGAGAAAGAAATAGAGAAAACCCCTGAAATAACCAAAGACCCACAAGAAGCTACTGGCAAAGATTTCTCACGTATCCACATTGGCCAAACCTGAGTGTTGAACCCATGCAGACAGATCAGGTGAGATGGCAGTGATCCATAATGGTGAGCGCTTTAGACCACTCGGCCACTCGGGGCCCCTGGACATTCTTTGTGGAAGGGGTTAACCTTGTCTACTTTCACAACATCTGGAAAGACACCAGTGCTTCGGCTACAGTTTGTTATACATGGTCGTGTAAGAGATGATGCAATGTTTGGTCCAGCAGCAATTTTCTGTATTGGTTCAGCAGCGCCATCAAAACCAGTAGATTTCATTATATTCAATCCAATCAGGTCATTCAGGTTTTTCATTGACAGTTATGTGATGCAAAGTATATATCAAAAACCGTGTAATTTGTCTTCAAAAAAATCAGATATTACTTTATCATTAAAATCTAATTTAGGAGACATATCATCAAGAAGCTCACCAGCAAAAAGGAAAAGTGATCATTAAAAGCACATGCAATGCTGTATAAAACTGTAAAATCTTTATCATTAACAATTCTTGCAATTTTACATTATAAGGATTTAAGCTCCTGAGACGTTTCACTATTTCTGTAGTATTCTTACTGATTTCAATGACATTTGTTTGTTTACTCATTTGCTTTGTGGGTTTAACGCCATTTTTCATACGCGGTAGGCTATATATGGCGGCCAGTACATTTAGTGGAGGAAGAAATAGTCTTACAATTTATGACCTCGAACCTCATATTTGTTTTAAATAAATATCAGGGTCGATGGGTTACATTGTAGGACTAGTCGGCGAAAAGATATGTTGAATTGTTGTTTTAAATCAGGACAGTTTTATCATACAATAAAGGCCGTTTGTAGGACATCTGACATTAAGGCCAAATGCAGACCCATTTTTTATTAGGTGGTTTTCATCATTCCCCTAAATTTCGGCAAAATAATTCATCTCCCTCATCAATTATGGGATCTGTTGACGTTTTTTACACCCGAAATTACCAGTAGCTAAAGAGGTTTTCCTGGGTTTTAGCTCCACCAGTTATACTGGCCACCATGTATAACCTACTGGGTGCTGAAAAATGGCGTTAAAGCCAGTGACAACAATAAATACAACAACAATACCCAAAATGTATAAATATATGAAGGTGATTACCGAACACCAAGTTATTTTGAAGTTGGCGGTACAAAATGGTAGATTGGTACGAAACTAGTTTAGTATGGTAAATTTGGCTGTACCAGTCAAATAAAACCATAGTTACGTGACCTCACTTCCTTTGATACAAATAATCACTGCTGATTTTGTTAGCCTACAGCGGAAAAATATTTGAAAGGCAGTTGCCAAAGAAAAACCCACAAAAAATATAGCCTGTCTTGAGGTTAATCTTTTCAAGATGATGGTATCACAGCACAAGCGTAGGACCAGAGAATTCACTGGTCCTACGCCAAACTCTGTAGCTATTGTAAGTATACAATATTTAAAATGATCAAATCTTGACACACTTTATGACCTTTTTTGTTGTTGCTGCATTCTGCTTAAACCTGTTCTTTGTAATGAATACATTTACTTTATTTTCATGTTATGAGTTGTCGAATTCGATGAAAATAAGGCCGTGAATATTTATAGTTTTCATTTTAAAGCAAAAAAAAAAATAAAGATATTAAAAAAAGCATGACTTTATGACGCTCAAAAGCAAAGCAAGTTATATTATTTTTGCACAAAATCTTTAAATTATGTATCTCCACAGCTCTGCTTAAGTGAATTGTTTGTATGATTTTTCTCTTCATTCTTTTCATAAAGAATGGATCATTTTTATATAATGTGGCAAAGCTAGGAAGGAGTAAAACATGACAAGATATGGTTGTAGCAATACATTAAACAGCTACATATTATGCTGATCTATTGATATTGTTGATACAGATTTCTTTTACAAGTGCAGTTTTTACCTTTGAAACACATGTTTGTTTATAAATCATAGATTAGTAGCGTTTTATTTTGTAGAAACACAGCTTCAAGTTTGTAAAATACTGCATAGTTTCATAGTCATTGTAGATTCTACAAAAGCATGGTATGAGCATGTCTAGACAGTATGCTAGGTTGCATTATCAATTATTTCATCATGTTCATCTAAGTTGCAGTTAGAAACAATAACACGATGATCCTAGAAATGTTTGAACTTAAATTGTGAGATGTATTCAATAAAGATATGTCTTAAAAATGGAATCCTGCTATAATAAGAGGTAAAATGTATACAGCAAATGAAACAGTCACAAGTTGAGCAAGATACTGCATGCACATTATAATGGCTGTCAGCTATTCAGCATAAATAGCATCATTTTGTTTATTGTAAGCCATGTAGACATTGAAAAATATGTCATGTTATGGTGACCAACCAACTTTGTGAAAATAGAGAACTTCATAAATATTAGGCAGAAATTGATTAACTCATTACATTTTATTATTTGATCTAAGATCAGGTACAAATTCTTCTTGAAAGTTTGAATCAAGATCATTATTGATGCATGTGATAAAAAAAGTTTTATGGTCCATTAGTCAGAAACTTTCATATTGTTTGAATGGAATAGAAATTGTACTTTATTGCATTTTAAGATATATACAGTAAAAAACCAATTAGCATGATGAGAGTGGTCCACAGAATGCCATCATGCTATGTACCAAATCACGCTGTAGGCAAACAAAATGAGTTAACTGAAGAAAATATCACATATGTATCCTCTTAGCTATAAGAAGACCATTGGAGGAGGTTCTTAAAACTATAGACTTCATTGACACTGACGTATATTAAACAAGAATTACATTAAAAACAGTTATTACATATTTAATTTTTTAATTTTGTTTGGCCATGATATGTACCAAAAAAGAGAATAATATCTAAAAATTTCTGCAAGATCCATTAAAATACAAATACTTAATTTCTTCCCAATTCACTAACTTAGGAAACACTTTATTTCCAAAACATTGGTGTTTGCTGGACAAGTCCAAAGGGTCTGACCTACATTGGGATTTTCTAAAAGAAAACTTGTATTTAGGCTTGAAAATTACTTTTAAGAGAAAATTCGTACAGGGGATCAAATGAATAAGCCCTGTAATATAATTTAGATTAAAACTATAACATTGGTATAACATTGGTATATAACTGCATTACCCAGTATGGGAATAAACCGTTTGATTTCATGCACAATGAGTGATATCCATAAAAATAGCTGAATCATTCTCTGAAAGTCAAAAATAAGTAAGCCCAATATCAACTGAAATTTTAGCATGAACAAGTTAAACACATTGTACATAGAGCATAACTGATGAAATAACTATTCTGCTGAAAGTGTAAACCAGATCATCTTGTAAACAAATCTATTTTCTCAATGTAGCAAAATTTTGAATACCGTATGTGATAATATATTAAATTATTCTGTGAATATCTGTAAACCTTATTCTTGTTGTTGATCATGAATTCTGTTGAAATGATTTTCAGATGGCAAGGCCACCAAACAAAAGGCCTCCAGAGTATCTTATCTTGGAACGTAGAAAAAAGGAAGATATGCTGGCAGAGTACACCAGGAATACACAGTATATTGGTGTCAGTGATTTGAAGAATGAATGGGAAAGGTGGACAGATCAAAAGTACAAAATAAATTCTGCTAAAAGGAAGGTTCAGTCTCTTATGCAGACAAGTCAGTTCAGTGTTGAAGACAGAAGGGAAAGGTATTAAAATGTGGTTTTAATGCTTATCGTATATTGATTTTAATAATGCATTATCACTGTTAATGTTTTTACATATATGTATGCATATATCCATAGGTCCATCTAAATTTAATTTTTGTAATTAGAATATATAATAGCAAACCTTGGATAAATTCTAATCGAGTATGGTGTGTAAGCTTTTCTGAAGTTCCAGTATGCATTGTTATGTCTCTTTGTCACTACTGGTATGTGTTAATGCGTTATATCTCAATCAAGATTCCTCAGCCATTTTTGAGAACAAAAAAACTTGAATGTGTGACAGAGGCAGCCATTTTTCATTTCATTCATGAAAACAAACTGATCATGTGTTGAAATACTATGCCACTGTATGTATGCAAACTAAAGTATTGATTCAGTTAAAAAATAAGATCCAAAAGCTGTTTTCCTTCAACAATATATTTCTTACTTGGCTGTGTTTAATTGACCCGCTGTTTTGTCTTTTTATGTAAAATAACTTGTAGGCTGTATACTGCATATTGCAGAGAAAATTAATGCTCTTTTATTTTCCTTTGTTCACAAAATGGGAAAATCAATCTGTTGTATACATCTAGGTAATTTTCTGGCTAGAAAGAGATGGCAGAGGCTACTCTGATTGTAAATCTCTATGTAATAATTCTTCTTCTGTATTTAAAAATTTTTTTTTATATTACCCCCATAATGAGTTGACATTAGATTGGTGAACACCATCCCAAGGTCTCCTAACAATCAAACATAATCTAAGGAATGATAAATATAGTGCACAGAAAGAATGAGGAAAAAACAACACATTCAAGCACACATGAACACATGCATAGGGTATGCAATGTCATTTTTAATGCACAATCTAAATAGATAAATACAAATACAGTAGAACCTGTCTTGAAAGACTGTCCTTTCTGCCAAAACATAATGGTCTCTCAAGACAGGTGGTCTCTCGTGACAGGTCATAACACTATATAACCAATAAATCTGTGCAAGGAGAACCTTGTCTCTCAGGACAGGTGGTCTTTCATAGCAGTGGTCTCACAAGACAGGTTTTACTGTATACAGCGTCATGTGACATAGACTTGGTGATATTATAGTCTTTTGTTCCTGTTAGCCTTCAAATCAGACCTCAATAAATATCATAATTTTGTTTTTAGCTTGTAACTTACATTACAAATACATTATAGAACATGACATGATGCTATTAAACATGCATTTGAATTAGGTATAGCACATCTTTCTTTGTTACTGGTGGAATAATGGTTCCCACTGTCCCCCAAATCAGCATAAATGCTTTCTTTCTTTCAGATTTGATTGCAATATACTTTTCAAAATTATAATGGCCTTTCAGAAAAACTTTCAAACCGTCTAATCTAGGCATATGCCCTTTCATTTTACATTTTATAAATGTAGTATTTAGCTGGAAGAAAACAAAAATAAAAAGATTTTTCATATATTCCTTCTCTACTTTTACTAGTATCTCCCAAGATTACAGTTTTTGTACTTGGCACAATATCTGCATTCATTTTATTCCAAATCCACTGTGACACATCAATCCACAGCCTGATTACTACATTACATTCCTGAAATAAGTGCAGTGCAGTACTGTTTCTGGTAAATGTTTGCAAAAAGTACATTTCTCAGTATCAAACAACTTTATTTTATACAGAAATGAATTCATTGGTAAAATTCTGAGTAACATGAAATTTAAACCATTATGATTTTGTTTCTTGTTATTATAAAAGCTTTAGTGTACATGTCAGGCTGTATATTCATCTTCAGATTGAAAATTTCATTCCATTTATTTTCACTAGTTGGTTTAACATCCTTTTGCAAGAGTTGTTTATAATAGTCTTTACGACTTTTATTGTTATAAAATACAGTTTCTAAATGAAAAGGTATAAATGATTGTTGTATCTAACCGTAACATTTTACATAAGAACTTTACACATTGAATTATACCTTGAAAGATAAGGGAATTTGTGTTGAGACCATATTTAGCTTTAAAGCTATCAAAATCATTTTCAAACCCTTTCCTTTAGAAGGTTTGTACCTTGTTCATCCCTTTATTGAGTTCATCCATAAACTTGTTTTAATAAGATCTTCTCCAGTCTGGGGTATATTTTTCTCTATCAGCAGTTTCCAAGGCAATAAAACATCACACCAAAAAGTACTTTTTGTCTTTTTGGATAATATCATCACATTTTCATATTTCATATTAAAAAAATTGACCAATTTTCTGTTAGGTAGAAGAACTCTTCAAATCCGTGTTATTTTCAAAGCTAATATAAATTTATCAATATCTGTCATTGCCAAGCCACCTTCAGAAAAAGTTCTAATCATGCTCCCTCTTTTAACTTTGTCCACTTTTGGCTTCCTTATAAAGGTGAAAAATTATTCGTTTAATTCCCTGGTAAAACTTTATGGAGAATTTGGCATTGAGATGAACAAATGATTCAGCTTTGGAACAAATAAGGTTTTCAAAACTCTGATTTTACCATTTGATGTTCAGGATCATTTTTCACAATGTTTTAAACAATTTTCAATAATTTTTATCTTATTTTCAAAATTGTTCTTTACCATTTTATCCAGATCCACTGAAAATTTTGTGTCCAATGATACAAATTCAGTCACCCGCTGTAATTTTAACCTGTGATGAAGTGTTTTTGCACTGTATTCTTGTTTCCCATCCAAACGACTCTCATTTTGAGAGTGTTATGTTTGAAGTCATGAACTCCTTGCAAAGTTTCCAAAGGATTCCAGAGATTCAAAAGAGCCATCAAGAGTTAAAGTAGTAGTATCTGCAAACTGTGACAGTAAATATTCTGTCTCCTTTAGCTTCACACCTTTTATATTTTTTTTATTCTTTAATAGACAATATTTCTGCACATAATAAGAAGAGATAAGGGAATATTGGATCACACTGTTGACAAACTTTGGAAATTTTGAAAAAAAACGTTTGTGATCATCAGAGAAAGTTGTGATAAATACCACATATTGATTAAGAAACATTTTACGTATAGACTGAGAAAAAACATCGGTGATTTGATATATGCCAGGAAAATGTCCACCCAGAATTCTCTCTAGACTTGAACAGAATCCAGTACACACACACACACACACACACACACACACACACACACACACACACACACACACACACACACACACACACACACACACACACACACACACACACACACACACACACACACAGAAGCGTAATGATTTGCCATGACCATTTGGGAAGTGAGAATCCTAATAATTATGACGATCAGCATACTATATACAGAAGTATAGGATACAAATACATGTATATACTACAAAACAACGTGAGTACAAGTTATGATTAAACCTTATTCAATGATAACCTAATGCATGCCTATACACATACAAATATTAAAGTTGGGGAGATTATTTGTGTTCATGCTAATCTATATAATGTACACACTTAAATATTAAAGGTAAAATTTTAGGTTGTGAAGTGATTTATGTGTATTCTACTTTTGATACACTGGTCTAAATTTTTTTAGAAGTTGTCTGCTTCAGAGATAAAATGTGCTATTTATTACAGATTTGGATGTGTTGAATTCAAATATGACAGTTGAAACAACTGACTGGTTACTGTTTCCAAGATACTTAAGTTTTTACATTTTATATCTATGTATATTCTGTTGATAGTTGATTTTTAATTATAAATTGTAAACCTAGGTCTTTTCATGTGTTCATGGTTGCTTTACATGATAATATTTCACCTTACCTATTTATGTAACACTTTCAAAAACAGCAAAAGGGTTATATAAATAACATTTATTATGAAAGAAAAGGCAAAAACTATTATGTATATATAAGTACATAGTTTAGTCATTATTCTGTGTCTTCTTGGCGCTTCTTGGCTTGTCTCTTGTATTTATTAAATGGAGCATCTCTTGTCACTGTCCAGCAATAGTCTGCAAGCATTGATGTGCTCCGTTTGCCCAGATAGTGTTTCTCCATTGTTGCAATGTCCTGGTGAAATCGCTCACCATCCTTGTTGCTCACTGCTACGCAGTTCAGTGGAAAAAATCTAGATGAAAGTGCAAAAAATGTATCTTTAGTGACATGTTGCAAGCAAGGCTTTTGTATGCCTTGAGGGGGTTCTCCACCAACTCCTAATGGTTGTCTGTCTTGTTGCTTCTGAGAAAATTTGTTGCCACTAACTGGAAGGCTTTCCATGCTGTCTTTTTCTTGCCATGCAGTGAACGGTCAAATGCATCATCTCAAAGAAGTTCACGAATCTGAGGACCAACAAAGACACCTTCCTTTATCTTAACTTCACTTAACCTTGGAAATTTTCCATGGAGGTACTTGAGAGCTGCTTGTGTTTTGTCCATGGCCTTGATGAAGTTCTTCATTAGGCCCAGCTTGGTGTGCAAGGGTGGTAATAAAATCTTCCTTGATTCAACAAATGGTGGATGCTGAACAAGTTTTCCTCCCAGGCTCCAATGACTGGTGGAGTGGCCAGTCTCTCTTGATGTAGTTGGAATCTTTCACATGACTATCCCATTCACAGAGAAAACAGCAGTACTTTGTGTATCCATTCTGCAGACCAAGCAAAAAAGCAAGAACCTTCAAATCGTCACAAAGCTGATGTTGGTCATAATTTATGCACCTCAAAGCTGTTTCATGTTTTCATAGGTTTCCTTCATATGGACTGCATGACCAACTGGAATTGATGGCAAAACATTGCCATTATGCAGCAAAACAGATTTAAGACTCGTCTTCGATGAATCAATGAACAGTCTCCACTCATCTGGATCATGAACAATGTTGAGGGCTGCCATCACACTATCGATGTTATTGCAGGCTACAAGATCACCTTCCATGAAGAAGAATGGGACAAGAACAGAACATGGAAACCCTAACATCACTTGCCAGGAGATTCCACTGCTGTAGTCTGGAGCCCAACAGCTGTGCCTTACTCTTGGATAGTTCGAAATCCTTGACAAGGTCATTCAGTGCACCTTGTGTTATGAGGTGTGGTTCAGAGGAGGAGGATGGGAGTAAATATGGCTCATGTGACATTGATGGTTCAGGACTAGAAGTTTCATCCTCTTCATCTTCCTCGTCTAACTCAATTGAGAATGATTCTGGTGCATCAGGAACTGGCAGTCCTTTTCAGTGGGGTACTGGGTGTATAGCTAATGGAATGTTTGGATAATGCATAGTCCACTTTTTCTTCTTTGACACACCTTTCCCTACTGGAGGCACCATGCAGAAGTAACAATTGCTGATATGATCTGCTGGCTCTCTCCAAATCATTGGCACTGCAAAAGGCATAGATTTCCTCTGTTCAACCACTGGCAAAGATTTGTTGCACAAGTGTTGCAGCATATGTGTGGAGCCCACCTCTTGTCCTGACCTCCAGTTTTGCAGCCAAAATAAAGGTGATAGGCTTTCTTAACCATACTGGTTAAACTGCACTTGTGATGCAAAAGTCACTTCACCACAAACATAACAGAAGTTATCGGCATTGTTCACACAAGTACGAGGCATCTCTGTTCACTTTGGCTAAACATAAATGTGTCCCTTTGCAAAATCAAACACTGATAAATAAGAGAGCACAACACTATGATTTCTAGAACTGATATAGGGCAATATGTTCAGCAGAGTGATGTAAGCTTAGTTATGATTGCATCATCCATGACTTCTAGGAATAACATGATGCATTTCATATCATGTATGATGCAATACCAGCTTCAGATTTCATCATTCATTGCTTTGCCTAAAAAGCAAGTACTGTCCAAACCCAGTCATAGATTTATTCATAGATCCAGTCAAAGATGTATTTTAGTCATTTCTGGTTTAATTTGAGATCCTTTCCTTGTAGAACTCACTTATCCTCCACCATTCCCATGTCAAGGGTTGTTTATACTGACCCAGTATCATATCTTTTAAAATTAGAGCCAATCAACAATTTTAAGAATCATTTTCGTTCTCAGTGACCCAGAATTAGTAAAGTTTGACTACATTTATTTCAGAAGCATTTTGGCTGCAGACCAGTGATACAGGTCAGCTTATTTTGGGAGTAAATGAAAAAAAAAAGAAACCTTTAATATTCTGTTGACCAGTTTGAAGCAGCCATGTCATTGCCTGTAGTAATTATTTTGTACCTTCATACTAATAATAACAACATTTATTATTATTGTCATCGTCATTATCATCACAAACACTATCAATACTGTCTACAAGAGATCATATGTAACAATTGATGTGAAGTTTTGTTACATTATATGCTAAACATTGTTTCTCTAAACCAATCAGTAACATGCATAACACGAATAACTTACCCACTGTGATATTTAGTTAAGTCCAATAAATTGTAAGGTGCCCCTGATGCTTGAGCTGTCTTACTGTTATAACTGTCAAACTAACCACATCAGAGTAGGTTTGAGTGACATTAAGGCAATTGAATACTTAGTAATACTACTCATATTACTACAGGTGAGTTACTACTCATATTTTCCAGTTACAGGTTAAATCACCAAGACTAGCAAATATTGAATGGACTAATGAAGACATTTGCTTGAACAAAGAGCAGCTGTTAAAGCAATCATCTGTGCAATATTATGATCTACCTTTTCCCCATAAATACGAAGGTGCTGGATAAGTAACAATTTGGAACAAAAACACAAGCGAGCATTATGCTCAGTTATGTGAGTGAAACATTGAGAAAAAAATTAAACCTGATACACACTTAATAATGCACATCTTGTTTGAATATGTGGTTCCTACATTTGTAATTACTTACGTTTTTATTCATTTCAGTCAAAACAGCAGCTTTTTTATATTTATTTTGATACTTTAAAATGTATCATGATATTTATAATATTTTTGAAAAGTTATTTGTACAAAGTATAAAAAAGATATATACACACCTTTGTGTAATGATTCAGCTGAAATCAGCAAATAAGACACCTATGTTTTGATGTCATTTTATCTATAAACCTCTAACTTGCCATTAATGAGTCCTTTTATTTTCAATCCAGATTGACAAAGTTATGTTCATTTATCATAATTCAGTACTGCTTGATTATAAATGCTAATTTTTAATTTATTTGATGAGTAAAAGCAATATTCAGATAAAAAGGATCTAATTTATCCAGTTGCCTGGCATGGTAATTTTTCATGAATATCTAAGGAACTTTTATATTGGATGAATTATTTGTGCAACAGAAAAAGTTGCGATTTTAATAAAGATAGCTTACTCTATAGTGAAAGTCATACAGCCTGTGTATGCATTCAGTGCTGAATATTTCAGTGACCTGATGCCATTTTGTAGAAGCTGATTGTAAATGCCTTTAAATAGTGGTTATTCACTTCATTTGGATCCTCATACATCCATATATCTTTGGAATGTCATTGTTTACATGCACAGAAAAACACATATGGCACAACTCAGTGTTAAAGTACATGGACATATTTGGATGAGGTCAACCAAATGGTTTGATCCAGTCCAAACTGGATTGAATGCCTTGCACTGTGATATCATAATGAAAGCCAGGCATGTTGGGAAAAAAATCATACTACCGGATATGTGACGATTAGACCCGACTTGCTGTTTTTTTTAACCCCAGTTTAGTACTTGGCCACCATTGTGATAGTGACCAACAATTTTTGCCAGGAAGTTTCTTCATGGCAGTTAAGTTGCAGAGCATTCAATAATGGATTGAATAGATTTTAGTTAAACTATATTAATATTAAATTTTAGAACAACAATTAATATTTAAGTAAATGCACCTACATGACTACATGGACATTCACTATAGTTGAATACAGAAATATTCCATTAAGTTTACTTTAACATTTGCCAACAATTTCAATAAAAAGAAACTCATTAAAAAATATTTATTCCAATTAAATAAACTTGACTTCTACTATCTGTATTTAGCATATTTTTCAGTGCATTCAACTCTTATTTATTTTATGACTTTTACTATTGCTTATTAAACTATTAGAGTACTTAGAATTAAGTCATACATGAATTGTTGGTGGTTCATTTTACAAGGTTCAGCTTATTTTTGGAAAGTTTTAACTAGGCCTATTTGCACTGGACTTTAAAGACAACATTATTTTTGAAAATAGCAGTACGTTGCTCAAATAATAACACTCATTATGGGAACCATCAATTTGACAGGTGTTGTATCTTTTGCTGGGGTTATTCCATCCAATTTTTGTTATAACAATGTACCTAATACTAAATCAGGGTATTTCATGATGCCATAAATATGACATGTGATATACATATATGTGGTGCTGACATTATACCAACCAGTTTCTGTTATAACAGTGTACCTCATATCAAATCAGGGTATTTAATGATGCCATAAATGTGACATGTTATGCTGATGATGGTGTACCTGTTACTAAATTAAGATATATTATGATGCCATTAACATCACATGTGATATACATGTATGTGATGCTGATGTCATTCTAACCAGTTTCTGTTATAACAGTATATCTATTACTAAATTAAGATATTTAATGATGCCATTAGCATCACATGTGGTATACATGTATGTGATGCTAACATTATTCTATCCAGTTTCTGTTATAACAATGTACCTAATACCAAATTAAGATATTTAATGGTGTGAATCCACTGTCAACAACTAAAATCAAGTGAGATAAATTAGCAGGCATAATAAAAGTAAATGTAAGCAATTGAATGGAATCCATTAATATAACCATGTTATAAGATAGGCAGCAAATTATACTGAGGGAATTTACAGTGAGTGACCACAGTGAAGACTTGCATAGTGTATGAAATCTGCACTGTAGTGGACAACTCCATATACAAGACACCAACTCATAATGGAAATTATCTCTTTTCTTTATAATACATATGATAATAATGTAGGTAAAGAATACCTCATAAAGGATCAATTTTTTTGTGGTGTTTTGAGCACTTGATGTCTTTCTCCACAATAATCCACTCATGATTTTCTTTCCTGTGGTGAATATAACAATTATTTGCTTGTCCCAAAAGGAGTTAATTTGTTGTTTTGTTTGTCTCTTTATTAAGATTAAGACAAATGTTGATGAAAGAGGAAGCAGAATTTCTTAAAGAAATGGAGTCCAAAGAAGAGACAGTGTTAGAGAGGCAGGCCAAGATGAGAGAGCGAGCCAGGGCACTGAAAGACCGAAGAGAAGAGGAAAGATTAGCATTTGTACAGGAGAAATATGATCAACAGTTCAGGTCTGTGTTCAATTAGTTGTACTGAATGCACTGAAATAGTGGCCTTATATTTTCTTGGGTGTTTGTTTTTTTAAAATCATTTGTTATTTATGTGTATAAATTGTTTTTATTTATGTCTGTTTTCCACATAGTATCTTTGTGTCAGTTGTGGCCCTGCTTCAGTCAAGTTTCCATTCATACTTAAATTACTTTGGCCAAAACAACATAACAAAGACATTTCATTAAAAATATAAAATCAAAACATTAGAGGGTAGGGTACAAATGCCATCATATAAATTTGTAATATTGCCTCAGATGTTTATTATTGATATGCATTACCTTGTTAGAAAATTATATGGTCATTAAAAATCATAGCAAACAGTCTAATTAACATATCCAATAAACAAACAAAGAAAACAACAAAAAACCAACACACAAAATATTTCAAAATTAAAGGTAAACAGGGGTGTGGTTTCTCATTCTAACATTGGCACTACAGCTTACAGGATAGCTGTACATTTTTATGTGAGGTAGTTTTACTAAGCACTAGATATTTAGAGACTATTGCAGCTAATTTTTCTGTGTTGATTTTAGAGAGATGATAGAAAATACTATCATCATCATTGTTTCATAACAAAGTAAGCAACCAACTTTCAGAAGCAGCCATTTTGCTCAATCCCTGAGATGTAGTTATGATGCAGATGAAACTCTTTTGAGCAAGCCACCTGTCTCAAGAGGCCACTTTTCCTAAGATGGCTTTGACTGCATTTTTTATTATAATTATCATTGTAGTTACTTTTCTTGTCATTATTTCTATTATTATTATTATTATTATTATTATTATTATTATTATTATTATTATTATTGTTGTTGTTGTTGTTGTTAATGTAGAGATCAGTGTGAGGAACTGAGATCCACACTTTCCAAGCGCCAGCAGGACATTGTTGCCCTGGAGCGATTAGAGCAACTCCGAATTAAGGATCAGATCGATAGGGAGAAACAGCAGGAAGAAAATATGTATGCTCGCCTGTGGGAAGATGATCGTCTTGCCAAAGTGGCTCGCGAGGAACGTGATGCACGGGCAGCCCAAGAAAGAAATCTTGAGGTACTGCAGGTACTACGGAAACAGATGGCAGCACTCGAGGCACAGAAAGAGGAGGCAGAGAGACTGAAGCAAGAAGAAGCACAACTTCTGGTAAGAAAAAGTTGTTCTCACTTCTGACATAATTTTATGTAACTATCTAGAGCTTAAATACTGTGAGAACAATTGAGATCTTGTTAAATCTGTTAGTTCTTTATTCTGAATATGAAAAGGTGATCTCATCATTGTTATGTTCTTTTTGAATGCCTTTGTTTCATCACTTTCATGACAGTCATGGTAAATTTAGCTATAAAATGAATGAAATCAGTCATTGAAGTAGTTTTCTAGAAGTTTTGTTTCTCACAGATAGCATAAAGGCAGGTAACTTTTAAAGAATCACCTGCACCATGTACAAATGTACTTGTCTTCAAGAGGTTTTAATATCTCAATATGGCCCTTGACCAAGTATCTCTTGGAAAAAGGGGCCTATGTAAGATATAGACAGGCCCATGATGTAGGGATATCCAAGGGTTTATTACCACTCTGCAGATTTAGAAATAAACTTAATTAATTCTAGGGTCTCAATATATACAATATATGAAATATTCTCTCTTGCATTCTTAAATAATTCTATAAGGCACAGTAGATTGTAAAAATGAAAGAAATATTTTGATTGTACACTGAAATATTTTGATTTTGCCTGGGTTTTTTTTGTGCTGATTATATCCTTCCACCAAGATAAAACATAATAATTTGTTTCATGTGCTACAAAAACTAGCTTAATAGCAAGCTTATCAATTCACCCAATCCTAATCATTTAGAATTCAGAGTTCTGAATTACAACTTTGGTACGGTATTGCCTGTCATTAATATTTCAGAGAGAACAAGCAGCCTTGAGAAGAGCGGAAGAACAGAGAGCATATGAGGATAAGTTGCGACAGCAGCATGAGACACGGCAAATGCTGGACCTGTCTCTGCAGCTGAAGATGAAGAAGAAGGCCAAGGAGGAGCAGGAAGAGTTGGCCTTCGACCTCAAGATGCTTGAACAGCTTTTGGAGGAGTCTAGAAATGAGGCTCTTGAACAATTGCAGAGAAAGGTTTGTTTACAATAAATTATTGGGGATTTAGTCTCCTGGCTTGTAACATAGTTTGCTTCCCGCCTTCCCCCACAAACAAAGAAAAATACCAGTGCCACTTTACAGTAGGGTTAACTGTAACAGTAATGAGGTAAATTTCCTCACTCATGTACACAGTATGTAAACACAGCGAAGGTGGGATTAATTTAATTCTTGACCCTCTGATCCTGATTTTGCATTGCCCATCACTTAGGTAAACACAAAATTATAAAAACCATTAAACCCCTGTCCCTCATATCTGGCTTACATTGCTTACACTAAGCTAGATACAAGATTGAACCAAGCCAGGGTGGGCCCATGACTCTCTGATCCTTAGTTTGCATTTCCAACCACTAGGCTAGATGCAAGGTTGAACCAAGCCAGGGTGGGTCCAAGACTCTCTGATCCATAGTTTGCAATTCCAACCACTAGGCTAAATACAGGATAGAACCATGCTAGGGGTGGGTGTCATTTAACCCATGACCCTCTGATCCATAGTTTGTGTTTCCAACCACTAGGCTGTATGCTAGATAGAACCATGCTAGTGTGGGTGTCATTTAACGGAAGACTCTCTGATCCATAGTTTGCCTTTCCAACCACTCAGCTAAATAAAAGGTAGAACCATGCTAGGATGGGATTCATTTAATCCAAGACTCCCTGATCCATAGTTTGCATTTCCAACCACTAGGCTACATACAAAAAAGAACCATGCTAAGGGTGGGTGTCATTTAACCCAAGACTTTCTGATCCATAGTTTTGCGTTTCCAACCACTAGACTAAATACAAGATAGAACCATGCTAGGGTGGGTGTCATTTAACCCATGACCCTCTGATCCATAGTTTGCATTTCCAACCAGTAGGCTATACACAAGATAGAACCAGTGGGCAGAGAGGATATAATGAAATCTAATACTGTCCTGGTTGAGGGCAGTGTAAAAGCAGGGACTATGATAATTGTATTGTTTTAAATCATAGAACTGAAAGTACAATTGAAACTTCCTTTCAGCATTCTTCTGTTTCTTATCATTTTCTTTTCTCACAGCTGGTGACAAATATTAGTAATATTCATGAGTGACTGGAGTTGTGTACTGAGTAGTCATATATTTAGATGATACTCATTTTATATTTTTAGGATATCAGTGAACATTTGAATGGTGCAAATTGTGTCTTCTTGAAATCTTTATAGCTCAGCAAGGATGAATTTAATCTTCCATTAATTTTCCCAGTTCTTAGGATACATAATTTTTATCACCATATTTGTAAGTTTTCAAAAGTGTTGTGAAAAGTCCTTTCTTGTTTCTTTTAACATGATAGAAAATTTGATCTGCAAAATGGAACAAATAGTTCTGACAGCACATCCGAGTTATTACATGCATTAAACTTCCAAAATTTGGCAGCCAAAGTAACATTGTTGTGGACTTCAGAAAAATACTGACTTTTTGAAGCAATATTTTAAATAAACAGCATGATGTTAAATTGGTGACAGGAATTTTGTCCTCATGTTTCTGAGCACAGCAGCTTTGGACAGTTTGACCATTTCATTTATGTTCCATCCACTACAAGTACTTTGGTCAGCCTCTTGAGGGGCCCCTCTCTTTAAAGTCCAATACTTTTGCAACACCACCATGCTCAACACTAAAATCATATATTTGAACCATTTTGTTCCCCTCTGGGGAGGCAACCCATTTTAAAAGGTCACAATATTACTGCAGAATGGATGGCTCGATAAGAGTGGGACCTCTATAATGACGTAAGAGCTGTGTGGTATTAACATGCGGGTGTGTTTTTCAGATTTTATTCCTGAACAGAAGGACATCATACAATACTGGTCATCCCAATGCAAAAATTTAAAAGATGATGATGATATCTTAAAGTACTTAAATTCAAGTAAACTTCTGATTTTTTTGTTTAAATTTGGTTGTAGAATTAAATATTCAGCTATAAATTGTAACGAGGTAATGGGAATTTGGGCTCTAACGGACATGATTTTTTAATGAAAACTGCAAGGCTGGATAATAAGCAGAGCAGTCAATAGTCTGTTTAAGGGTCTTAGTTAAAAATAAAACAAAACACTTCCTTTAAGATAGAAAGTACTTGCTACCAAGATTAAGAAATATGTAGTAAAATTGCTGAAGAATTATAATAGATTATAGCTGCATACCCAATCACAATATTATCCTAATATTAAATTATGTATTTTAGCGAGAGTTGCGTGAGGAGGATCGTCGTTACAGAGAGTACCTGCATCAGATGATGGAGGTGGAGAAGAGGAAGGAGGCAGAGCTAGAGAAACTTGTACAGGAGGAAGTGGAGAAGCAGTGGCAAAAGCGCCTAGCTCAGTGGAAACTGGAACGAGAGGCCCGAAAGAAACTTCTTGCTGATGTATTGCAAGCCAGAGCCAAACAGCTACAAGAAAGATGTAAGCCCTCAGACTTAAAAAAAATTAACTTTTATTGTTGAATTTATATTATTCTAGCATTTATAGATTTTCTCACAATTACTAATCTCTACATATTTATGTTGCACATTTTCTACATCTCTTTATTGACATGGTGCATATTATATAACCCTGTGATTTTTAATGTAATATTTGTTAAACTTTATGCCCACAAAAATTGTGCAGTATACTCTGATCCAGTTTATTGACTAAAATTATGTTGAATGAGTTATCTAATTCCTTAATCTCTCTTGCTGATTGTAAAAGTTTTCACAATTATTTTTAAAAAAATATATTGTATAATTTGTCAGTTTTAATGACCCCGATAGAATAGGCGTATATCGTTTTGCTGCTGTCTATCTGAACATCAGCAAAGCTGTATCTCTGTCCCAAATCTATTTTATTGCAATTGTACAAAATCATTTAATTGAGAGCCATGACATGTTGCATACTTTATTATGGCTAAGAGCAAGGGTCTCAAACACACTGCACGTGGGCTGCATGCGGCCTGCCAAGCCGTATCCTGTGGCCCGCAAAATGATTGGCGTCATAAGGTGTCAGGAGAGATAATAATGGTGGCACTGCCCTTGGACCATTGAAAATGGCCTCACGCGGCCCTCAGAGTGATTTGAGTTTGAGACCCCTGGTTAAGAGTAAATGAGCTTTTTACATTTGCAGGCTAGTGCAGCTATTCATCAATTTTATTTTAATAATTTTTGGACTTTTAAAAGTTGGGGTTTTTTTTATAAAAACTTTTTTAAGACAATCAAGCAGAATCCATGTTAAATACACAAATGAAAATTAATAAGCGTATTTGTATTTATATGTGGATGACCTTTTGAGATTTTGAGGCCATTACAGCAGTTTTCCAGTTTATTTCAGTTTTCGAACTTTTTAAAACTTAGCTTCTTCGGACAAAAGCCATGGAATCATGAATAAGCAAAAACTGCTGTTGTTACACAAATGAAAATTGATGTTTGTATGCAAATGCAGATGATATTATTAGATTTGTGTGCCATTATAGCAGTTGTTCAGACTTGTATATATTTTTTTAACTTTTTGGACTCTGGACCTTATTTGGTCTGGACAAACACAGATCAAGTTTAAAATTCCATTTAGTTCAGTTCAGAAACATTGTAATATTCCAGGTCATTGTTTATTTGACTTGCTGTTGACCTGTTATTCCCATGGTCAAGTAATGTCATTTTCACTGACTTATGTTAAAAGTGTCTTTTTTCACAAACACATAGGCTTTGTTTGCTTTTATTTCCCAAATTCTGAGGCTCTGTGTAAAATCTTTTTGAACTCGTTTTATACACCTGCCATAAGGTGGAGCATATTATGCTATTAGGTTTTCTGTCCATCCATTGCCAGTTTCGTTTCCACACAATAACTCCAGTTGTCTGTTATCTGCAATTACCAAATTGTGTGGATGGCTTGCACATGTGGTAAGACAAAGAATCATATATTGAGGTCAAAAGATCAATGGTCAGAGTCGCTGACTGAAAGAAGAGAAATGGTTTCTGCACAATCATAGTAACATTACTTCTGCTTCACATTCTTGACCAGTCTTGGTCAATTGCTTGCACTTGGGGTAAGGAAAATACCCATTGATGAGGGTGAAAAGGTCAAGAGTCAAGGTCACTGACTAAAAGACTTTCTATTATATACGCTAGTGTAATTAGTATATTGTGGGCTTCAGGGTCAGCGCTTCCTACTTTTATATATTTTACATGGTATCTGCTATAGTGTAAGCTTAATCATTTCACTTTAGCTACAATGCTGAAATAACAATTTACACAACAGTTAGTAACATACACAGCAAATTCATTGACTGTATCATACTGAAAATGTATGTCATAGAGTGAGAGGTGGCTATTATCTTTCGAGTGGAGCTATTTTTTAATAATCTCTATAAGATTAATGGGTTTTTTTTTTTTTTTTAAATAATAAATTGGATATAATATGGTGTTGTTTTGCAATAAATCAGAGAAATATATTTTTCCAGCTATCTGAGAACAGGAAATGTTGCAATATGTTTAGAAATACAATTCCATACTGCAGTACAAAATTTTTCACTGTACCCATCTCTACTATCAAAGGAAAAATGGTTTCTACGCAAAATTTAGGTTCTCATCAATGATTCTTCAAAGAAGACAGTTGATGACTTACACATTGGGTTATAATGAAGTCTATTGATTTGAGGGCTGAAAGGTCAAAGGTCTAGGTCACTGTAAGTTAAAAAAGAAATGTTGCTGCATGGCAGCTTTAGTTCTAGACCTCATACTTTGACCAAAGTTTGTGGGGAGCTTGCACTTAAGGTGTGATAGAGGCCTATTGATTTTGAGGTCAAAGGTCAGTGTCAGTATGATTCAAAGAAAAATGGACTTTGCATAATGCCTTTTGTTCTAGACTAATTCCTTGATGAATTTTGTGGATGGCTTGCACATATTTTTGTAAATAGGGTCTAAATTTATGTTGAAAATGTATCCTTTGGGGCGGACAATATGTAAAACTGGGGGACAGTAAACCTTTGAAAAAGGGTCTTTACCATAGCACATATCTATCATAGTAGTCTTATGGCAGTGTTCTCTCAGCCCTCTACTTCTTTTCACTTGAAACGTAAAAAGAAATAAAGTCTAAGAAAAATCCAGTGATTTTGAGACATGAAGGGTAACTCAAAGATGGCAGACAACCCTCTCCAGGGGGAGGTAAGTCTGGGTAGAACCTAAACCTATAGACCCAGTTATGATTCTTTGTTGCAGTGATTGCAAATGAGCAGAAGCAAATGGAGGCTGCTAGGGAGAGGGAGGAATTGCTGCAAATGATAGAGGAAAACAAACAGGTTGAGGCAGAACAGAACCAGAAACTCCATGAACGAAGTAGACAGTACCAGCAAGACCTTCTTGGTCAGATTGAATACAATCAGCAATTACAAGAAGGTCAGCTTAAACGTGAGGAAAGTCAGTATTTACTGGGACTCCAAACAGAAAAAGAATATCAAATGAAACTGAAAGACTGTTTGGATAATGCAGAGTTTGACAGAATGCATCCAATGAGAAAATGGGCACAAATGAAGCAATGAATTTAATTGGTCTGAGCAGATTGATTCATTGTCTCAATTTTATTGATTATTCATCAGTTGGAGGATAAATTTCTTTCACAGAAAGAGAAAATTGCTTTATTTGAGAAATTCATGTTATTACTATTTTACTATTATATTTTATTTTTGGTGCAAGTGCATGTACTATCTGATGTTACCAGAAATTTGTTCTCTATATTCATAAGTAGCTGTGCAAAATTCATACAGCATTCAGTAATATGCTTCATTGTGGATAGCTACTCTACAAGGTTGTTAACAATTTTAGTCAGCTCAGGTACTGGAAGGTAGGACTGTAGAAAGCCTGTCATACAGCACATGAATCTTGTGTGAAGTTTAACATTCACCGGCAAAGAGAAGGAGTACCATGTTTGTTTATCAATTTAGGCACAATAATTCAATATGAAGACATCTCTTTCCATGGAAGACTTTTAGCATACATGTTAACCAACATAGGACAAAAAGAAAATCATCAAACATTTCACTACACATTATTAGTTTTGTCCAAACAGGTGGTTAAAATAAACATGGAATTGATAAAAGTCACACAATTCATGGATGATGGTCTTTACAGTTCACAGAATATTTCCAAAATGAAATTACAATCTATATATATATATATATATATATATATATATATATATATATATATATATATATATATATATATATATATACACATATATACATATATACATACATACATACATACACTCCTCACTTAAAAGTTGGAACCTGATATGCCATCAAATAATGCACTGGCCGATCAGAGTCTATATTGTTTATTTAACCAGTTACTCCTAACAAAATGCATAGACCTGGATCTGCTGGTGCATTATGCAATGGCAGAGCTGGGTCTATAAAGTTTGCAGTTGGACTTGACTAATAAGCATGTATGCATAGTACCTGTATGACACATCAACAATAGGATCATCATCCTACCTTACCTGTGCAAAACCATGTGGTGTGGCTAATGGTCATGGAAGATTATCTTTGACAGCTAATCTGAAGGTCCCGAGAGATTATCTTTGACAGCTAATCATGGAATCTCAATTATAGAAGAGTATTTAAACATATCATTAGGTTTCCCTTTTTATGTTGTGTAAATGATTTATTTTGCTAAGCATACATCAATAGTCTGTGATTGCAGTGGAAATTATAGATTAATATAATAATATTATAGCTTACAAGCATCAAATGATAGAGCAATGAGTGGTAAGATTCAACCAGTTTAGGTCAACATCTGCCATAATGCTATATTTAAGCTGAATTAATGAACGTTATAAATGATGTTTTGTATTAGTAAACAAAATCTGTGCCACAAATTAAAGACAGTTCTGTTGAGGGATTTATGACCTGAGAGTGTTACATTCTAAATTTTTGTCTATGAATAATAGATTTGAGGATCTCACTTTCGAAACATTTGATTCAAATACAAATCTCATGGAAGTAGTTCTTTACTGAATCAAAATAATTAATCTGACATTAATAAAGCTGACTGAGCAGGTTACCTCCTTTATAGTATTGCATCTGTATAGGATGTGAATACCAGTATGAGGTGCACCAATTAAAGGTCTTTCATTAATTAAAATGTTCATTTAAGTTTTACGTATGTATATTTTATATTTACCTGTCTGAAAGTAAGCATCAGCTTGTACCAGAAATGTCACTAAATAGTTTTTCCTCTCCAGCATGAAGAATCTGTTATAATAGAGTTTAATTTGAATGTACAGAAATAATATAATGGCATTCATAGAAAATAATACATATATATATGAAAAATAATGTTGTACCTGTTCTGAAGAAGTTAAAACAGAGACATACTTGAATTACAATATTGATTATAATAAAAGTTTTATATAATTTATCCTTTGGCATTATTTTACTTTTGCTTGTTACCATTACCACTTTGTTTAAATATTGCAGTAATAATGATTGTGTTGATATTTTAGCCAATTTTATTCTTGTACTATCATCAATGAGACCTACTAATACATACAACAAATGGTATCTGGATTGAAATAAACCATCTTTTAATAATAATAATAATAATAATAATAATATCCTTTAGCAAATAGCTAGTTTACACTGCAACCCTACAGGTAAAACAAATATACATGTAACAAGTAAAACCTCTACAAAGTTAACATCTGCTGCATAAAACTACCCAAACAAAAATGAAGATGAATGCAAGTCATACAAGGTTATCATATACATTTATCACAGCTACCACTTACAAATGTTATGCACTCATACAACTAAGATTACTGATTACAATATTTGTAGAGGTAGAATTATTTTAAAGCTGAAACATTAGTTACATTTTTAAAATCATGCTGCAGACCATTCGTTAAAACTATACTGGTGTCAAAAGATTTCCTACAATGCTCTGTCTGAACTTTTGATATATATAAAATCATTGTTTTTACTCAGCTGTGTATATTTCTTGTGCACATGTTCCTTATAAACTTAAATATTAAAGTTTTCTGGCAAAGACCTTGAAAGTTAGAACAGCTTTTCTAAAAGTAATGATATCCAGAATTGGCATCTATCTAAGAGTGCTGAAAATAGATGATCTAAATGTTAAAATGTCTTTGGCATTTAAAATCACTCAGGCTGCTCTTGTTATAGCTAATGATTATTATAGATTTTGTTGCTATTGTTGCATGAATAGTAGTGATGTAATGGATGATTGCTTTATTAACAAGAACACAATTCAGTGAATTAGACGAATTTGCCATTGTTAAATTTCATAACAATTTCAAAAATTGTTTACTTCACAAACCCAGGAAACTTAGAAAAATGCTGATAATCTCTTCCTCTGCAATTATTGAGGGAACTGTGATTGTTCAGTGGTTGGGATGACAGGCTCACAGTCGTTGGGTTCCAGGTTCAAACCCCACCTAGACCAGTCAAAGTTTGCTTTAGTGATATATCACTCAGCAAGACACATTACTCCAGTTGCCTGGATACTGAAGTGTCTTTCATGTGCTAATTATGCCTTTGAACATCAAATAATCAGCTACACTATTATTATTACAGCACGCTCTCACTATAAGGCCCTTCATCATAACACAGTTCCTGTAGTAAGACCCTTCATCATTACACAGTTCCTGTTGTAAGGCCCTTCATCGTAACACAGTTCCTGTTGTAAGACAATTCATCATTACACAGTTCCTGTTGTAAGGCCCTTCATCATAACACAGTTCCTGTTGTAAGGCCCTTCATCATAACACAGTTCCTGTTGTAAGGCCCTTCATCTTAACACAGTTCCTGTTGTAAGTCTAAGACCTTCATCATTAAACAGTTTCCGTTGTAAGGTAAGTGTGGTCATGGATCACATTTCAATAAGTGGTAGTAAAATGATATGTATCATGTACTTCTTTAAAGGGCAGACTCACTTTTAGGTGATATACTCTGTGGCTCCCATGGACAGCCTCATAATGAGGGATACTGTATTATTATTATTACTATTATTATTATTGGTATTTAATGTCAGTAACAGTAATGAACAATTCTAGCATATTACATGCATAAAATCTAAGCAAGTTGAATCCTAGCAGAATTTGCTATCATCTTATCCTCATGTCATGTTTTCTTTTGCATTGTAATTTGTAAATCAACAAATGGTTCAATCCAAAACTTTGCAACCACAATAAAATATCCTGACACCTCATGACATTGGAATTGATTATCTTGACTGTCAATGTTACCCTTTGTAATACACAATAATTCTTTTTAAATATGTTTTTTAATGGTCCCAACATTTACATAGCTATTGTGACAACCCTTAAATATCAATCTAGTTTTAATGACTACATACAGATTATCTGCCAACACTGATGAATAGTTCTTTAATTATCTCTTTGTCCACATAGCCATCCATTTACTCTGTACTTTTTTCTGTCCACTCGTCATTAGGGCCTCAGTTGAAGTTGGCAGGTCACTATTGTGACCACATTGTCCCTCTATTCACATTTTAGTTTTGCAAGATGCTATATTAGAAATTGTTGGATATGAACCAAATTTTATATTCAGCTTTATATTGATGAGTCTTGAAAGAATTTAATTTTGCAGCCTTTCAAGTTATCATTAGAGGAGTTATAGCCCCTGATTACTGGTCCTCCTAGCTTTTATTTCGACAGCTTTACCAAGGATTGTTGAATTTCAAGCAAATTTGATACACAGTTTTATACTGAAAATACCCCAAACAAGCTTGATCTCCACATTCCAAGACTTCATTTACTTGAGTTATTAACCTTGATTTCCTGACATCTTGACTTTGGCATAACTTTACCAAGGTTGTTGGACTTTAACCAAATTTGATATGCAGCTTGATGTTGATAAGACCTTAAATGAGTTTGATTTCCAGTGTCCCTTACCTTCCAGCCATCTGACTTTGGTTTCAGCAATAAAATTTTACCAAGGTTTGTTTCAATTTAATGTGATTTGGATGCTTTATTTCAATGCAACCTTAAATGAGTTGAATTCCCAGTGTTCCCCAACTTTATGTATAAGAGTTATGTCAACAAATTTTTCATTCTCCTGACTTTGGTTTCCACAGTATTATTGTACCCAAGGAGTTTTGGGGTTTCAGATAAATTTGGCATTTAGCTTTGCATCAATGAAACCTTGAATAAGTTTCAAACTGCATTTGACATTATTTTACGAGTTATGACCTTGATTTCTCTTCCTTCTAACTTTAGTATTTGCTGCATAACTTAAGATTCTTGGATTTCAATAAAATTTATCATACAACTTTATACTGATAAAACTTTGAATGAGTTTGGTGTCTGGTATTCCACTTTGTCATTGGCCGGAGTTATGTCCCATATTTATCTGCCTTGGATCTGATGCATTACCTTTCCAATTATCATTGGATTTAAATAAGATTGGACGAGTTCTTAAATTAGTTTCATTCCCAGCATTCCACATCAATCCTTGTCTCATAAATAGTCGAAGTGATCCGAATGGCAGTTATCGAAATACCTTTCGAGGTATGGTCTGTACGACTGACCTAGAACAAGCATGTTCAACTTCCTCCGCGACACCAGGCGGATAAGCGATTTTTAAAGCCACACTAGATCATGTTAACTAAGCTGATAAAACCAGGTTGCGGGCTGTAAGTTTCATATGCCTGACTAGAAGTTTTGAATGCCGATCTCATACGCAGCAACTACAACAATGATTGGGTTGAGTATTAATGTGTGTACTCAGCGCCAGATTTAGGCACAAACAAGCTACAGCTTAAGGCCTCACAGTCTGAAGGGGCCTCTCAAAACTTCAGAATTTTTAAAAAATTTTATTGCTTTATTATGATATATAAGTAATAATTTAACCCGGATTTTTTGCATAATATGTTTACTATTATTATCTATATAATATATTTTATATAAATTACATAATTTATATTGTAATAATTAGTGAAAAATTGCCAAGTTCACTTGTTACACAGCCTTATTCCCTATTGACACTTATCAAATAGGACCTCTACAACTTCCCACAGCTTAGGGTGTCATCATGTCCAAATCCGGACCGGTGTATACTGCACGCATTCTTAGTATTATCTTTATTACTAAGTAGGGAAATGTACATGAGTATGTTCAGCATACCTTTGGTTCAGCATCGATTGAAACTCAATCTCCTCCAAGTAATAAAATCCGTTCACATAATTAATTTCAGGTAAATGATGATGTTTTTGTTGGGTTTTTTTCTTGTTGTTGTATTTTCAAGGATGCATGTGCCGGTTTTTTTTATTTGTGTAATGAGAAAAACCATGAACAGTTGTTCTTCTTTCATATAAGCTAATTTTCGTTTCATTGAAGTTTGATTTTAAATGTTAGCGGGCTTTGTAGTGCCATGCTAGCGTCTTTGTTTTCGTCACGTGATTCCGCCAGTCAGGTATATGTATATACATGGCAGCTGTGTCTGCAATGGTGGTATGTTATGAAGCGGTGTTGTGTGAAGGTGTCCCCTTACAAGTGAAGCGCCAGAGCAAGCACATTTGGTCGTAGTTCATTGAACAGAAAAGGGCCAGGCCGGGGAATCTAAAAAGAGTAGGGACCAGGTCTTTCATCGACAAGAATACAGGCGCTACAAGGCTTGTTCAATAGGCATGAAAATACGCATTTTAACTTATGATTTCTCTTCTCTCATCATTTCGCACTGTTCGTCTCTCTCAGTCGATCTTGAGCGAGTAACACCCCCCGACCATGATCTGGTCAACTCCGTTGTCGAACCAGAAGAATGACTCAGTTGACGACTCGGCAAACCAGCCAATGACCCAGTGACTCAATCCATTCGACGACTCAACAACTTAATCAGAACCCAGTTGATGACCCAGCGACTCAGTCGACGACCCATAAGGACGACAGAGACCCAGTCGGTGACTCAGAAGGACGACCCAGCGACTCAGTCGATGACAATGTCAGCGACCACAGGATAACCAAGTCGATGACCCAGCAACTCAGTTGACAACACATTCGGCGAGCCAGTCAGCAAGAAGAAGCCAGGAATAAGACGGTATCCCGCTGTGGTAGAATCTGTTTTGCTCTGGAGTGCCAGTCCTCAGACAGATACAGCGGGGTATCACTCCAAATGCAAAGACCTGTCCTAAAGAACCCGAGATTCGGGGTAGTGTAGCTGAGGGAGTTTCCGCTACATTACTTTCGATTGCGTCTGATCGGGATATTTAAAATAAATATATGCGGTAGGACATTTTTCATGGCAGAAAGACAATGAAATTCCTTTTAAAAAAATACCTGACAATATATATAATATTAAAAGTGATTTTGTTTACACAAGTAAGTGAAAAATAAAAATAAAAACAAAGCGCACTTTTACCCAAGAACGAAATGACAATTTTTAGCGTAGGATCAACCCTAATGAGATTTCTCAGCAGGAGGGGGGCTAATCTATTGTCTCGTTTTCGGAGACGATGGTCAACAAAAAGGTCTCCAGCACTCATCATTTTAGTACTTCTTTAGCTCCTGTATTCGTTCCTGACAGACACTAATGACAATCACTAGTTTGATTGTGATTTTATTAACTTACGTATCAAAGATATTCTGTATTGTTTCAGTGAAATTCCAAAGTTACAAAGCTCTATGAGACTTTTGGGGGACGTATGGGAATTAACAATAAGCCGTATATTAACATGCGGAAGTCGCTTTGGGCACGTATGGGAAATCCTGTAATAAATTTGCCCATAGATTAAACATTGGGGTTAAATGGTAGCATTGTTAGAACTGGATGGCAGCAATTGAGGCTACATTGTTACATTGTTAGAGTTGACCTCAATATGGGTTAATCTGGGGAGGTTGGGAAATCCTGTTCAAATTATCCATAGGTGTATCATGAGAGAAGGCACAACGGGGACAAATAAGTTTCTGGGTACCTACGGGAAATATATTCTTAAGCATGTGGAAGGCATTCTGGTAAGGTAGGGGAATGTAATACGTTATTTGTTTATTACAATCCAACCCCCACCCACCCACACTATCCAGCAATCCGCTGGCACAACTGGCGAACGTGCCGCTTTATATGCTGGAGGCACGTCATGAAGAAAAACATCCCTTACATGGAATACAACCCTCGGACATAGAAGAAATGAGCTTTTTACATAGGTTTACACAGGGGTAAGGGAATGTTTATAGACAGAATATTGTACCCATACAAACACAATATACCGAGCAAACGCACATTTTATAAGGGAAGGAGTTTTCAAGGCTTTGGAGAGGAAAGGCAAAAACATACACAAACACAAAATAAAACACAAACATTTGAGGTGCTTGGTATACCGGTTTAGAGTGGTATTTTTTTTCAGTGGTATGAGTCACGGTACATTTTCACTGTACCGGTACATCGTTACTTTCCGTCAGCACAGAATGTGCAGAAATTCTCAATCTTGTTACGAATTTTTTGACCTCAAAAGTATGTTTTCATATTTCATAACAAAATAATTGCAACAAGTATTTATTTTGTTTGCAAAATAGTTTTATTTGTAACAAATTAATTTCGAATATTACAAATATAATTATATTTGTGAACTTTCAATCATATGTTTTAAATGTGTCATATATGCCAACATGGAAGCCAAATGGGATATTGTGAAAGATATCTGGTCAAATCCAACTTTGCAAAAGTTTTGACGTTAAAAACGGGAAAATGTCATTGTTTTAGTTACAGTTGTTAATTTGTTAAGTATGTGTATTCCTTTGTAAGACCGAGAATTGTTCTAAGATTTTCAGTATAGTTGTTTTCTGTTTTGAATTTTAAGTAATTTCAAATCAATAGTATTGCAATATTTTCTCGTTTCTTGAGTGTGTTTTTATGTTTACTGGCCCTCTCATGTATATCTTGCCCAAATATTAATATTCCTCCCATGTCTTGTACAATGTCATGTACAGGGAGGGTGTCAGTTACAGTGTACGTGTACGTTTAATCATCCCATTTTCAGTACGGTTTTTAGATGACAAATTATACAACAAATTAATGTACCTATACCAATTTCATATTTTTCGTAAACTTTAATGGTGTCTTGCACCTGGATACTGAATTTTGAAAATATGAACTCTGTACTTATGGCTGATTAGTTAGTAAAATTTTAAAAGAATAGAAAGAGTTATATTGTGTATCGTATCATGCCCAGAATTGCAGTATTAAAAAAGTGTTCCTAAATTTGTAAGGTGCTAAAACCTTTATGTTGGGTGATTTTGTAATTTTCATTTAGTTCAGTCAGCACCACCTTCTGTGGCTGGGCCTGATTGTTAAGTTTATTGACCACCTTATACTGTCTAATTCTTTTGGGCCGATTGTTGTGTTGCAAATCTGCTGTTGTTAGTGCTTACTTTTGCATATGGGGGATTTTTAATAACCAGTTACCACATTGTGCGATGGACCCTGGTGGTCTTGGATTTGGAACACGTGATATTCTTACTTATTTCTGAGGTCAGATTAGCGGATCCTTTAGCTAAGGTACTTTTCTTAAACCTAGCGTTGCCACTTTGTTTGGCGGGGCCTGATGGTCAGGGGTTTGGACCACCTTATATTCTTAACTTCTTTTTAGGTCAGATTAGCAGGTCCTGTGGCTGTGTTGCTTTAAGTGAACCATTCATTGTCATCTTGTGCAATGGGATCTGATGGTCTGGGCTTAGGATCACCTTATATGTTTTAAGAGTTCGTTGAGGTCTGCGAGGAGACTTGTAACATCCCCTGGCTTTTCTACAATACCAGCATCCTCTGAAGGTAGACAAGTAGAGGGTATATTTACCTGTAATTTTTTAAAATAATTATATGTGGTGAAGGAAGGAGTGTATATGCAAGATTTGTTATTAGGAGGATCGAACAAGTTATTTAGTTAGAAGTAGATATCAGAGAGAAGTTCTTGTGAGCTCCTTCTCAGTCTAGACACATGGAATTTGCCCATTTTCCCCATTCTAAATGTTGAGTATTTTCTCCTCTTTAGTGGGTGTTACAGTATGTCCTGGCTGAGGGTTGTACTTTTCCTCATTTCCCTATGGCAGAAAGGTATCCCAGGATATTGTTAAATAGCAAATCAATATGTTTTTCTCCTGACTGTAGGAATTATTGATATGTTATTGGGATTTGAGAGTGATCTGTTTCTTCTAGAATATACGTCTCTCTTCACTATATTTGGGGTAATCATTGATAATGTCATGAAGAGTCTCTTGGATGGAGCAATGTGGGTGGTTAATGCTGGCTGCGTTGTTACTTGGTCCAAAGCTGTTGGCCAATAGGGTTTTTCCAGGTTTTAATCTTGTTATTGCTTTAGTGTCATGTCAGTTCACCAGTTTTGGGATGCTGACATTTCTACCTATTTGTTTTTGCAGGGCCCTTTGTCCTTTCGGACAAATGTCCTGTTCCCCATGCCATTTGTTATAAACTTTTGCAAAATTATACTGTAAATTTCATGTACCTATGGAGTAATTCTTCTCGTCTTAGCTGGATGGGTGGTTCTCTCTGCTAGGATTTAAAGTTCCTCCCCAGGGGTGCCCCTGAGTGCACTGGTGCAGATAACTAGAGCTTGGTACTGAATTCAGCTAATTTCTTTACTAGATTGGGGTGGGTTGAGGCATACGCCTGGCACTCATATTCGATTTTCAAATGAATTAGTGTCCTATATAGTGTGAGAAGAGTTTTCTGGCCCACCCCTAATTGGTTTCCTTGAGGTTCCTCAGGAGGTTTAGGTCCCATCCACATCTTTTCACTAGCTCACCTAAGTGTTTGCTCCATGTTAGGTGCTCGTCAAATAGCATCCACAGGAATTTAGACATTTTTTCATATTTCATTTCTGCGTTATTGAGATATAGTAGGTGGTTTCCAATGGATGTTTGGGGGTTGGGGGGGTAATATACTCTTATTGGTTTGCTGGGTGCTGATCTGTAGATTTATCTATCGGCCCATCGTCCAATTTTGTTCAGTCACGACTGCATTTCTCCCACCACAGCTTCACTGGAAGGGTTTCCCGCTTTCCAGATTCCGCTGTCCTGGCCAGACTGACTGTCTGTCTCTCTTGGATTAAAGTCACGTGTGGCCATTCAGCCACATGAGACTGTTGAATGTACGTACGGCGTTGCCAAACTTACTTACTAATCATGAATATAATTCACTCATGGCCAGTATAAGAGCCAACATCTTCCGCTTTAATGTGTGCACTGCACACTTCTTAATCATATGTCCGGACATGGCCAAGGAGAGAAAAGGGTCATGGAAGGCACCTCAATATAAACTGGAGGCACCTCTCAATCCTGGGTTTTAATTTTGATCCTCTGTCCAGAATGTAAAGGTGTCGTCTTGATGCCAATTTGCAATATAGACAGCTCTGTGCTATTAAGGCTTAATTGCTAGTATAGAAAGAGAAAGTTTTCTTTTCTTAAAATGGGTTTTTATTAGACATTTTACTTTGGAAGTGTTGACCTTAGTTTGATTTTTAGTTTTATTTTGGATCTAAAGTTTGTCACTTTATGTGGTCGGTCCTGATGGTTTGGGGTTGTAACCACCTAATAAGCTCTAGTTTATTTAGGTCCATTTTTGTTGATTTAATTGAATGGGTTCAGCCTTTGATAAGCTATTAATATTTGTTCCGCTTTGTGCTTTGTGATGGTAAGGCTTAATTGCTAGTATAGAAAGAGAAAGTTTTCCTTCTTAAAATGGGTTTTTATTAGACATTTTACTTAGGAAATGTTGACCTTAGTTTGATTTTGGCTCTAAAGCTTGTCACTTTATATGGTCGATCCTGATGGTTTGGGGTTGTAACCACCTAATAAGCTCTAGTTTATTTAGGTTCATTTTTGTTTATTTAAACGAATGCGTTCAGCTTTTCATAAGCTATTAATCTTTGTTAGGCCCGTACCCATTAGCGACACCTGGACCCTAATGAGGCAGACCATTGTCCCATTCCTCTATAGATCAGCAACGAAATGCACTGCTAGACCAGAGGGAGTTCACTCTAATGTTAATTTTATATATATATATATATATATATTGTTACTAGTCTATGCTCTTGAAATAAGTAACAGAAAAGAGTAAAGACAACAAGCTTTGTAAAATTTAACAAATAATTTATTTCCCTAGAATACAAAGTGAAAAATTAAGAAAAAAGAACTTACAGTTTGATGAATTAAATCCAAAAATAATCCAAGAATTAGAAAAAAATTGAAGTCCTAGTAATAAAAAGTCCTAAATGAAACTGAGTTCGAATCCCGATGTAATCCAAAATGGAATGCGATGATGTCTGTTGTGGTCAGCGAAGTTCTGTTATGTCAACAGTCTCACAGAAAATATTATTCCAGTTTTGAATTCAGTATAACTTCCAATAAATGTCTTATTGTAGGAGCACTTATGTATTTCCAGGGAAAAGAATCACTTGAATTCAATAATTTGGAAAAAAAATAAAAATTCAACCCAAACTGGTCACAACATAATAACAACTTAATGTGTCAACCTGGCTGAGAAACCTCTAACAAAAACAACAGTTATACACTAATTAAGACGCAAAACAGATTCTTGGATGAGGGTCAAAAGTTCATTAATTCTGGAAAAATAGATGTTTGTAACAATTGATACATGCTAGTTGTCACATAGTCTATGTATGACCTTGATTCAACTTAAAGATTCTTACTCTGTGAAAGATGAAAAAAATTTTTTAAAAACTTGTTTACCAAAACTGTCACTGATTTTGGAACGAGGTCAAGAACTAGATACAATGTTAGTTGTTTCCGTCAATGAAATAAAAAATAAGCAAAATCAGTCAGGTGAAACAGAACTGAACTTAATGTTGCATTACAACAGCATGTAATGGAATTTAAAAATTTAAACTAACAAACAAGTAATTAAATTAAATATACATAACGCTTCACCCTATAAAAGAAAAAGAAAGATTTATATAATAAGCTTTCTTTTACCATAGGTCAATAATACATGAGGTTTATAAAAAAAACACATAAGAAGAAATCTTATGAATGATACAAAGTATAAATGAAATAATATATTTCTATACACGTGAAAATGCATCTGCTATTAAATTGGGTTTTTTAACCCTTGATGTGCCTGATGTAAATATTATATTCCTGTAACAACAAACTCCACCTTAATAATAATCGGAGAAGGAGCTGAACTAATGTAAACTTCAAAATGTTGTAATGCCAATATCAAAAGCAAAACATTCCTTCTGGATTGTAGAATAACTTCTTTGGTGCTTATTTAATTTCTTAGAAAAATAACATACTGGATGATCAACACCATTCTTATCTTCTTGAACCAATACTGCTCCAACCCCAACATCACTTGCATCAACAGATAGTTTAAATGATTGACTGAAATTTGGAGCTGTAAGAACAGGTGCACTCTTAAGTATGGCCTTTAACTTGTCAAAAGCCTTCTGACATTTTTCAGTCCAATGAAACTTGGTTTTCTTGCTCAATAAATTTGTCAGGGGTTCAGCAATTATGGAAAACTTAGAACAAAATTTCCGATAGTATCCAGCCATACCTAATAATCGCATCAGTTGCTGTTTACTAATAGGCACAGGGAATTCGGAGATAGCCTTGACCTTAGCATCTATAGGTTTCACTTGTCCATGTCCCACAATATGTCCTAGAAATGTTACACAAGCACGGCAGAACTCACTTTTGGATAAATTAATTGTCAAACTTGCATCAGTGAGTCTGTCAAAGAATTTCCGAATTGTTGTTAAATGTTCTTTCCAGGTGTCATTGTAGATGATGACATCATCAATGTAAGCATCACAATTATCTAGACTAGATGTAATCACGTTCATTAAACGTTGAAAAGTACTTGGCAAACCTTTCATCCCAAACAGCATCACTTTATATTGATAAAGTCCATCTAGAGTCATGAATGCCAAAATTTCCTTTGCCCTTTCCATCAGTGGAATTTGCCAAAATCCTTTCAGAAGGTCAAATTTGGTGACATACTTTGCATTTCCAATTTTGTCAATGCAGTCATCGACTCTTGGCAATGGAAATGAATCTGTTTTAGTCATACTGTTCACCTTTCTATAATCCGTGCACATGCGGAAAGTTTTATCTGGTTTCGGAACAAGTATACATGGTAAAATCCAGTCACTTTTACTCAGATCTATGAAATAATTTTCCAACAAATACTGAATTTCTTTTTTCAAGTATTCCTGTTTGAGAGGGTTCATCCTGTACAGGTGTTGTTTCACAGGTTTGGAATTTACAATTTCAACATCATGGTAAATATTGTTTGTTCTTATAGGAACATCTGGAAATAAGTGCTCATATTCAAATAATAACTGTCTAAGTTCATTCCTTTCTTGTTGTTGCAAATGTGAAAGTTTCTGGTCCAGATTATTCATAATTTCTGAATTCTGAAGATTTGTCACTCCAAAATCAATAGAGTCCGATTGCATTCTTTCACTTAAACCGTCAGTGAATGGGACAGATACAACTAAATTAATTGCATGATTAGCCTGGCTGTCTCTCTCAATATACTCCTTTAACATGTTTATGTGGCAAAATTGTTTTTGTTTTCGCCTCCCAGGAGTATTTATGATATAATTTAAATCATTTACTTTCTTTTCAACCGTGTAGGGACCATAATACTTGGCCTGAAGATGATTTTGTGGTATGGGCAAGAAAGCCAGAACTCTGTCACCAGGCTGAAAACTCCTTTCCTTCGTATTTTTATCATACCTTAATTTCATTTTTGACTGAGTAGAGTGCAGATTAGCTCTTGCAACCTTACAAGCCTTTGAGAACTTATACTTAAAATTGGAAACGTAATTGAGAAGATTTATTTCAGTATCTTTATTATAAAGACGTTTCTCTTTTAACAACTTCAATGGTCCATGCACAGTGTGTCCAAAAACTAGTTCAAAGGGACTGAATCCAAAAAGATTCTTGAACTGATTCCCTAACAGCAAACAATAATAAATGAATGCCTTCATCCCAGTCTTTACCCGTATCAAAACAATATGACCGAATGATATTTTTCAAAGTCTGATGAAATCGTTCTAAAGCCCCTTGGCTCTCAGAGTGAAAGGGAGAAGATTTGAATTGTCGGATGATGCCAAATTCATACATAACTTGCTGGAAAATTCCAGACATAAAATTTGACCCTTGATCAGATTGGACAGATTTGGGAAGGCCAAATTGAATTTAAAAAACTTTATCAAATCTTTTACTATTGTTTTAGTTTTAATATTCCTCAAAGGAATTGCCTCTGGGAATCTTTTTGACACACACATTATGGTCGACAAGTATTGGTTACCTGACTTGGTCTTAGGTAAGGGACCAACACAATCTACCATTATTCTGCTAAATGGTTCGTCAAATGCAGGAATAGGATGCAGATGAACCTTAGGTATTTTCTGATTGGATTTTCCTACCATTTGACAAGTATGACAAGATCTGCTGTATTTACAAACATCACTTTTAATTATTGGCCAATAGAAGTGATTCAAGATCTTGTGATAAGTCTTATTAATCCCTAAATGACCAGCCAAGGGAGTTTCATTGGCCAGACTAAGAATTTCCTGTCTGTACAATTTTGGAACTACAATTTGATAGTTCACTGACCATTTGTCATTAGCAGGTACCTCGGGAGGTCTCCATTTTCTCATAAGAATCCCATTTTTAATGAAATAACAGACAGGTACTTCAGTGGCTTCAGTTTCACTAATGGCCCTCTGAAACAAACAGGAGATCTCAGGATCTTTTTCCTGTTCAACGACAAGTAATTGTAGTTTGTAACCCTGATTAGAATAAAGAGAATGAGTAGTTAAAAGAGGATCACTGTGATCAATACCTTTTGATTGATCCAAACAAGGAGTGAAAGTGACCTCATCAAAAGCCTGACCAATACATGTGTCAGCTAAAGGAATACTTTCCTGATCAACATCATTCTCAAGAGCTTTCTTTGCCGTAGCTCTGGTAACTGCACAAGCTGGGTGTAAATCAGTGAATTCTTTTTCAATAGGATTGATTTTCTGATCCAAAGAAGGCTTGTCAGTTCCAAATGGATTAACCACAACCTTACCTCCAGCTAGGTCGTTGCCTAGTAATAAATGAATGCCCTCAACGGGTAAAGAAAACACTGTTCCGACTGTCACGGGTCCTGAGACTAAGTCTGAAGACAAATTTACAGAATGGAGAGGAACATTAACAAAGCCGCACTCTACTCCCTAAATAGGAACACTCTCATTAGAAGAAGACTTCTCAGAAAAAGGCAAAGTACCTGATAATAAAAGACTCTGAGAAGCTCCTGTGTCCCTTAAAATTTTAATAGGGATGGATTGGCCAAATCACTCAAGAGTGATATAGAACCCTTCGACATGAATGGTTCATAATTCTCCATATTAAAATCAGACTGGGGTTTATTAGACCCAACAACTGTATTGCTTTCAATGCATGACCGTGACCTTGACCTCTTAGAAATAAGAGCATTTGGGATAGGTCTATCTTGATTCTGATGCTTATTTTTCAATTTGTAGCAATCAGAAATAACCTGTCTTTTCTTCTTGCAATAGGTACACGTAGGAATAAATAAGGATTTCTGATCTAGCTTATCAGAAATTTGATTTCGAAAAGTTGTGCCAGATTGAAATTTAGAAGGGTTCGTATTAGGCTGAAATACTTTTTTACCAGAAGACTGTTGAGTAGAAGACTTGCCTACATAAGAAATTTTATGAGCTAAGGAATACTCGTCAGCAGTATGAGCAGCATTTTCCAAGGTTTCGACCTTATGCTCATCAAAATAAGTCTTAATGTCACTATGGACACAGTTCTTGAACTCTTCAAGTAATACAAGTTGTCTGAGATTTTCGTAATCTTGATCAAGTTTCTTGGCTAAGCACCATCTATCAAATAACTGCTCTGTTTCTCTCGCAAATTCGACATGAGTTTGTCGAGCTTCTTTGTTATAGTCCCTGAAGTTTTTGCCGATAAGCCTCAGGGACTAACTCATAACCGTTTAAGATACAATTCTTAACCGGATCATAGTCAGCACATTGCTGTAGTGACACTGAATTGTAAATATCACTAGCTTTACCAGTAAATACACATTATAATAATGGAGTCCAATGCTCCCTTGGCCATTTCAGATTTTCAGCAATTTTTTCAAAATGAGGAAAATATTTGACTGCTTCTTTTGCTCTAAAAGGGGGCACTAACCTAATATTCTTAGTAACATCAAAACTTGATTTTGTATGAAAAGTGGGAATGTGCTTTTCACTTGCCAGCTTTAATTATCTTAATCTAAATTGATATTCCTATCCTCCTTCTCAGTTTGCATTTGCATCTGTCTCTCTCTCCTCTTTCTCGAATTGTAACTGCATTTGTTTCTCTCTCTCCTCTTTCTCCAATAGCATTTGTCTTTCTTCTTTCTGAAGTTCAAGCTTTCTTAACTCTAATTCCATCTTGTATCTTAATGTTAATTCCTTTATTTTTATGTCAGAGTCTGATACGTACTTACTGATTAAAGCCAAAGCACTTTTATCCAAAACATTCTTTTCCACCAAATACTGGACCAAAATGTTTTTTATTTCTTGCTTCGTTAAAGAAGCTTTTGCCTCAGAAAGATCATATTTTCTGGCAAGCTGAATCAATTCATCTTTTTTCAAGAACTCTAACTGTTCCTGGGTAGAATTTGAAAGAAAGATCTCCGCTTTTGATGACATTGTAAAAAGCCTGTTGATCTCACTAAAGATTTCTAAAATGTAAAATAATAATTGGGTTTTAAAAAATTCTGAAAATTAGGGGAATTTAAATTTCATAAAAAAATGTTTTCTGAAATATTTTAGCCAAAGTTCATATATCCCAGTGACGAGCACACAATTTTCTGTTACGAGTCTATGCTCTTGAAATAAGTAACAGAAAAGAGTGAAGACAACAAGCTTTGTAAAATTTAACAAATAATTTATTTCCCTTGAATGCAAAGTGAAACATTAAGGAAAAAGAACTTACGGTTTGACGAATTAAATCCAAAAATAATCCAAGAATTAATAAATAGAAGTCCTAGTAATAAAAAGTCCTAAATGAAACTGAGTTCGAATCCCGATGAAATCTAAAATGGAATGCGATGACGTCTGTTGTGGTCAGCGAAGTTCTGTTATGTCAACAGTCTCACAGAAAATATTATTCCAGTTTTGAATTCAGCATAACTTCCAATAAATGTCTTATCCAAGAATTGTATAGGAGCACTTATGTATTTCGAGGGAAAGAATCACTTGAATTCAATAATTTGGAAAAAAAATAAAAATTCAACCCAAACTGGTCACAACATAATAACAACTTAACGTGTCAATTGTTTGAAGCCCGACTGAGAAACCTCTATCAAAAACAACAGTTATACGCTAACTAAGACACAAAACAGATTCCCGGATGAGGGTCAACAGTTCATTGTTCTGGAAAAAATAGAAGTTTGTAACAATTGATACATGTTATTTGTCACATAGTCTACGTATGACCTTGATTCAACTTAAAGATTCTTACTCTGAGAAAGATGAAGATTTTTTTAAAAAAAAAAAAAGTTGTTTACCAAAACTGTCACTGATTTTGGAACGAGGTCAAGAACTAGATACAACATTAGTTGTTTACGTCAATGAAATAAAAAATATTTTAAAAAATCAGTCAGGTGAAACAGAACTGAACTCAATGTTACGTTATAATAGCATGTAATGGAATTTAAAAAAATTAAAACTAACAAACAAATAATTACATTAAATATACATATATATATATGGTGTTTTAAAGAAAATCAACATGTTGAGTAATAATAAGAAGCTTCTCTAACTCAGACAGGAATACAAAGAAACAAACATTATTACACATAAACGTATTTACCAGGTTGACAACGCTGTACAGTCAAACTTGACTTCCATTGATGTAAGACACTATCATTTTGTCATCGATGCACGCTTCGTTTCTGACCAAATGAAGTGAAATTCCTGTACTGTTAACAAAAACCATCTTTCTATTTCATCATCATTTCTAGAGTACTAACAATCAAATCAGGTCACTAAATGTTCTGAAGGATGCCCAAGACTGTGTTGTTCAAGAAAGTACAATCTGATCGTTGTAATCTCATATTATTGAATCTAGTCCATACAGCATTTCTGCTCATAAAGTCAATGATGTCGTCTTCCAGAAGAGGTAATCAATAAGGATCAAAATTCAAAATGTCCACACTGTGATCTTTAGGAACGTAGAAGGCTACCGAATGGGCTCCTGCCAAATTAGACGATGAACAATGGGTCGTCTCTGTACTCTGTTGCATGAGATATTTGATGCGTTTGGTGTCAGGAGAAGTCAATGAAGGTAAGAGGTGGTCACGCACATCTTTATAACACTTATTAAAGATCATCTCTTCTGAGATGAGAGTCCACAGGGCCGGATCATCCATAGGGCAAAGTGGGCAACATGCCCAGGGCCCACGAGGCTCAAGGGCCTTCGTATATTATCGTCTGATTTCACAGGCAGGGCCCTCGAGGCTCAAGGGGCCCCTATATTATCGTCTGATTTCACAGGCAATGTTGTTAATAGTACTGTAACCATATCTATGGGCCCCTATGTTGGCTGTGTCCAGCCCTTAATCCGGCCAAGAGAGTCCATGCCTCTCCCAGACACCCTTCCAACTTTTCTTCTTGACTCATCACCATACATTTATCGTGTTGTTTCTAAGATTATCAATTTGAAATCCATAACAATATTCTCTGGTTAGACCTGTAATTCTTTCAGCCAAGGCACCCGTAAAACAGTTGCTCTTTTTCTGCCTATCATGACTGTAACTTTTGTCTTTTTCTTCTTGTTCTGGATTAAACATCTACTCCTTGACTATCTCAATAGGTTCCTCGTGTTCCATTATTTATATTTTAATAGTCTAGAATCAGACTCTTGATTTCGAGAGAATTGCCAAATTTTCCATTCAAGATGATGTTCATGGTGTTTGCCAGAGCTACTGCAAACAGAAATTCCACATGAAGGTGGCTCGATTTTAAAAGGTGGAAATGTCATTTGGTACTGCCTTGGTCTGGAGTGAAATCAGGTTCCCACAAAGCATATCCTGCATATCCTCGTACGAAATGATGTGGCAACTATTGGTACTTAACTGTTATGTGGAGTCAAATAGTGTCAAGAACGATCTCAAATTATTTTTCTAGGTAAAGCTACGTCCAAAAAATTTGGTACGCAATGTTTAGTCATCTCGAGTGACTTTTATCTTGGACACGTTGAAATGTTAGAACTCGAAAGGATTTTAATCATTGGCTCCTTTGAGGTCTGCGTTGCTGACGATGCCAATGAGCGAACGTTTGGATAATTGTCCTTGGAATCATGATTTTCAATTTTTGATCAGAGTCAGAGTCCAGAGGGGATAGTGAAGGTTTCACTTACGCTCATAATTGTGGATACTTGGCTGTCGTTCTGCATAAAGGTTGACTAATGTCATTTCCACCTTTACGTAAAACTTCCACGCGGCGCACGCTAAGTCTGGTTTCTTCGATGATGGTTTTGTTCTCATTAACATTATCCATAAAATGGAACACAGCGCTACTTCGATTTATTATCAGGCATACATCCAGTCCTTTCAGCCAATACCTGTCTTACAACCACATGTCCAAATGCAAACGTTTCAACAGTTCTTAAGTGTGTCTTTGATTGATTTTGTTGCGATAGTCGTTAAATCCAACATTATGAGGATCGTCACCTTCTGTTTACTCTGTGTCGTTGAACATGTCAAACATGTCAGGTCTCCAAACCAACGAAGCATGAAGATATTTGTTCTTGGCTTCTCTTCCGTACGTCAAGAGAATTTCCAGGTACGCTCTTTAAGGGTAAATATTCGTGCTGCTGCTGACCAGCTTTTTATTCAAGTACAAATCCACCTCGCTGAACAACCAGTGCTAAAAATTGTTCAACAGAGCTGCTCTAGCTTCGGGGACTGGATTGTTCTTGTCATCTTGGAGAACTTTGACTTTCAGCCGCAAATGAGTGTTATTCAGATCTATGTCATTTTCAGTTTCTCCTTTGATTTCAAATTCGATAGGGTCTGAGGTGGTCAAAGACGACGCAAGATGAAATTATGCTCATTTGGATTCTTGCACCGTCATTAGTGCGGTTGGCATGGCAAATGGATAGAATTCCGACTTAGAACATTCGCAAGAAACTCGGTGCATCCTTTTCTCCTATTTTCAATTAACAAACATGTCCAGTTCTCCTGTTCTTCTTCTTTTCTTATTCTTTTTCTGAACGTTTTTATGAGATATAAAATGGTTTCGACATTTCTTCCTGCCTTGAGGCCTAACAGAAGAAGTACTGCTTTAGCCAGAAGTGTGAATGAATTTATAGATATGTCTCGCCAACCACAGGGTCTATTCCAGTTTGACGGAACACGTTTTTCCTGCTCTGTTGAAGGTTTTGTTTGGACTTTGTCAATAAGGACATTTTGAAGAAATTATTTTCCTCTTGTTTTTTAAAGTATGCACTCAATGAGCCACCATCGGTTTTAAGATGGGTCTTATAGTACAAAACGTTGATTTTATAATATCTCCTAAACCATGTCTTCCTTATCCAACGACTCCTTTGTTATAGGATATATCTTGTTTTATAATTTACATGATAACCGATTTAGAAAATGTAGTTTCATCGTGACTATTCCTTTCCAAAATAGAGTATTTTATCCAAGATCTCATATTATACTACTGTCGACACTGTCAAAATACGATTTACTGACAAGAAGATAATGAGATGTACAACTTTACAGTGAACGTGATACGTGTTTCCACCTTCCTCGTAAGCAGCGATGCAGAATCCGCTTTGAAATAAATGACTCTATGTAAAGTAGCGGCTGTGTTTCCTACCACACTGTACTCAACCACATCCAAATACACGAGCAATAAATTGAGTCCTTTATTTAATTTGAAAGGGTAACAAAAATACTTGTTGAATCGATTGTTGTTGAAAACGTTTTTCATAGAAGCAGTGTTTTCATCTGAAATAGATAACACAACCGGCTCAAAAGCAAATTTATGGTAAGCGATTAGTACACTTTTGTGAGCCTTCTCCAGGGCTTTGCCAAACTGAAAATAGCTGCAGTCGTTTCGACTAGATGTTGAGCACTAAAATAATACAGGAATTTTCATGGCATAGGTAATCAGTTGAGGATTGGTTGATGATGATTTTTTTTCTTATTAGTAATAACCAGGAAAATATGAGAGGATCATAATTGTCAGCTGTCAGCCTTCTTTGATATCGATGGTGTTACGTATAGGCTCGTTTAAAAGTAACAAAAGAAAAGAGTGAAACCAACAAGCTTTGTAAGTTTTAACAAAAATAATTTATTTCCCTAGAAAAAATGGTGAAAAGGTGAAAATAGAAAATAGGACTTACAGTTTGCGAAGACAATCCAAACATTTATCCTAGTACTGAAAAAATACAAGTCCTATCACTAAATTTTAACTGAATCCAGGTTCGAATCTTGATGACGTTCCAAGATGGAGGATGATGACGTCAGGTGAAGTCTTTATACGAATGTCAATTTTCAGCAACTTTTTCAAAATAAATAAAGTATTTGTCTACTTCCTTTTCACTAAAAGGGGGAACTAACCTAATATTTTTTGTAATGTCAGACTTGAATTTGTATGTGAAGTGGAATCGTGCTTTTCCCTTGCCAGCTCAAATTCTTTCTTTTTAATTTGAAATTCCTTTTCATCCTTCTCCTTTTGCATCTGTACGTGCATTTGTTCTTTTTGAAACTCCAACTGCATTTGTTCTCTCTGTAATTCCACCTCTCTCTCTCTCCTTCTCTTCCAATTGTAATTTCATTTGTTTATCTTTCTCCCTCTCCTGTCTCTCTTTCTCCTTCTCTTCAAACTGTAATTGCAATTGCTTCTCTTGCAATTGCAATTGTTTCTCTTTCTCCTCTTTTTCATAAAGCATTTGTTTATCTTTCTCTCTTTCCTCTTTCTGAAGCTGGAGCTTCCTTAACTCCAATTCCATTTTGTATTTCATTTTTAATTCCATTACTTTTATGTCAGAGCCCGATACCGACTTACTGACCGAAGCCAAAACACTTTTATCAAAAACATTCTTCTCTACCAAATATTGAATCAAAATTCTTTTAATTTCTTGTTCCGTTAAGGAAGATTTTGCTTCAGAAAGATCGTACTTTCTGGCAAGTTCAAGCAACTCATCTTGTTTCAGACTATCCAACTGCTCCTGAGTAGGACTAGAAAGAAGAATTTCCACTTTTGATCACATTGTGAATGAAAGCCTGTTGTTTTCACTAAAGATTTCAAAGAAAATGTAAAAATAGTACTTGGGATTTGAAAACTATGGGAATTTAAATTTCAAAAAACAATTTTCTGAACTATTTTAGCCAAATTCAAATATCCCGGACAAGCCCCCAATTTTCTCTATGTTACGTATAGGCTCGTTCAAAAGTAACAGAAGAAAAGAGTGAAACCAACAAGCTTTGTAAGTTTTAATAAAAATAATTTATTTCCCTAGAAAACACGGTGAAAAGGTGAAATTAAAAATTAGGACTTACAGTTTGTGAAGACAATGTAAACATTTATCCTAGTACTGAAAAAATACAAGTCCTATCACTAAATTTTAACTGAATCCAGGTTCGAATCTTGATGACGTTCCAAGATGGAGGATAATGACGTCAGGTGAAGTCTTTATACGAATGTCAAGATTTCCACGTTGAACCACAACTTGTAATGTTTCAATTAGAATAAATTTCCATCGAATGTCTTTGTCACTTGTATAGTTCTCCAGGGAATAAATTATTATATTCTAAATAAATAGATGATCTTCTGAACAAGCTGTCATCTATGATAAAACATCTCGAGCTCCAAAGATGTAAAACTACAACTCTTTACGGCACCTAATAGAAATATATCCTTCTTCTTGAAGATGTATTGTACGACTCAATATTTCACGGGGATCTGAGTATTTTTAAACAGAACCAAGACGTCATTTCAGGCGCGCACGATGAAACGCGTGGCTATTTCGCAATAAACAATGCAATTTCACGTGGGCAAGAAAATGACCTTGGCAATAACCAATCGTTTTCGCGTTGTGTTTACTCAATCGACAAACCACGGCAGGCAAAAATCGTGCTTATGCGAGTCATACTACGTTTTATATAAACATAATATCTCTTTTAAAATTATCAGATCCCGTTAAAATAATCATTACAATATAATGTAATGATACAAAAATAAAATAAAAAAGAATTTAAAATTAACACACAAGTAATTAAATTACGTATTCGTAACAATGGATTGCATAGGATGAATAATTTCTTCCAAAGCGACCTTACAATGAACTTTGTGATCCAATTGTATGGCTTGAGTTAATTTGGTTTTTAAACAACACAAGGTATTGCTGCGAAACACGTCCACATAACTGTCGCTCGGTAAGATTAAATAAAATTGATTATTCTTTGTTCAATGATTCTGGTTTCCGAGGAGTCACTCGATGTCAAAAGATAATGATTTCCAAATGTTCCAAAAAGGGTTGCTGCTGTTGGGACCGAAGAATTATTGTTGTGGTGACTGGCGTTAGCTGCGGAGAGTGTTGTTGCTACTGTCCGTAGTATATTTCACAGATGGCCTTGGAAGAAGATAACCAATACATCTGGGGAGTAAAATTGTCCAAATTTGTTTTGTCTTCTTTTGCTAACTCAAATTGTCAATCGTTTCTTCGATGACACAAGACACCACAAAGATTCGGCACAAAAGAGGATTTGAGATTTAGGAACACATTCTCCACACCACACCCACAGAAGATGTGTTCATGATTATTGAAAAAAGGAACTATGAGACAGGTGCTATGTTTGACGGCACTATGGCTACTTCTTTTTTCTTTTAATAGTCGATGAATTGTGAACTGCAATCCATGAACCTAAACTGGCTGGATATTCTTTCCAACGAACGTTCACTTCTTGAAGTCCATGTATTCTCATTTTACGTGTTCTTCGATCTAGATTGCTTTTGATATCGTACACGTCGTCTTCTTTTCATGCCACTCATTGTAGCTCAAGCAAGTAAATAGTTTCTTTTAACACTTTTCTGTTTATATCTTCCAGTTTAAAGACAAGAGGATTACGTCTTTGTACTTTGTCCTAACACAAAACACTTAAGTAACCTATCTCAAATATCCATTTTTTAAAATTTTTTTTTTCAATTCCAACCCAATCTCCAGTCTTTAACACCACTTCTTTCTTTATGTAACGTGTACGTCGGTTGTTCTTACAACCACTGTTGTACATCTGGTAAACGTACGCTTTCGAGTTTGGTTGTAGCAACACGATACAATTTTTGAACTCCTCCATAATCAGCAGCATGTACAGAATTGTAGTTAATGCTGGCTAAAAGTATCTCGATGATGAGGTCAACAGTTTTCTTTGCTGCTCCTGCTGCTGTTAGGTTGACATTCTTGTAGTATAGGTTTGGGCAAGGCTTGACGTATCCGACCAGTGTAGGAGTAGGAGCCGGTTGTGGGGTGGTGTATTTTTCATCAACATATTCTATTTAAACAGTCTTTCAATTAGTCTCGTTGGGAGTAGGGTATTGTGTCAACAAAGAAGCTGTAGTCATGTTTCGTATTAGAGCAGAGTTTGAAGCAATTCCCGTGCACATTCATATTCCATCCCCCTGGCTGCGTCTGACTTTGTGGCTTTTGGTTTACTTTTCTTGATCGTCGTGAAATCTCTCAGAGTAGGTTTACTTGTGTCATCTAAATCTTTCTGGTGAAATACTTGGCCATACCGTTGCATTTTTCTGTTTCTGAAAAACCGCTTTGTTCCATCAACGATTGTAATTCTTGTTGCAACTATGACCTCTCGGTGAGATTAGGATTCGGGGGTAAATTAAGCATCTGTTGTTCGTACTAACGATGGAGTTCCATCCATTGTTTGTTAGGAACTAAAGTGAGTTTTCGCCCTTCCATAAGATCCAAAGGTACAAGTGTGATGTCTTATAGAAAAAGGTGTCCTTTTATCTTCCTTTTCTTTCCTAATTATTTCATCACTCCTCCTACGCGCCCTCTAACAGTGGTCTAGCAATCGATCCTAACAAAAAAGCAGTCACTTTTAAGAAGGATCTTATCTGCAATGGTATAAATCTTCCTCGTTTAAGGAGCATTTTTTTCCCTTTGATTGATGGGAATTTTCTTTTTCACCAATTGGCGAAGAACGTTCCTATATTTTCCTAATCGCTATTTCTGTATCATGGATAATGATAACGTTCATTCAAACAACATTCACACACAGTATCGATGATATATTAGGGTGATTTTCGAATTAGTTTGTTTCAGATAAGAGGATTGGATTTAGTCAGCACTGACAAAAATCCTAATATTTAGCTAAACGAGGTAGGTGTCCCTTTCTTTTCCCTTTCTTGGAAGAAGGTTGTGTCTCGGGACGACGAGGATGGCGGTGATGTTGTACACGTCCTGATGACATCTTTTGTCTCGGGTGCAGAAAATACTGAAATGAAACTTATATCACACTTGTTTTAAAACTGGATTTGGTCTCCTTTGATTATCGGTAGGTCGTATCAACTTCACTATTGACAGAACTCCACGATGAAGTGTTTTCAACGGAATAAACTGCCACAGTTCTTGTTTGGACATTTCCCTAGCCAAGGTTCCGATATGTTAACCATATCTACACCTTGGCGGATTGAGCAGATATTTCTGTGCTTCGCATCTGTGAATTTCATTGAATGGAGCTGCAAGCCACCGCAACCAATTAAATTAAGTTGTTCAAATCTGAACACTATTTCTAAATGATCGAGACAGGGGAAGCACACAGCTTGAATGGACTCATAAATAAGCAATTTTCCACTGCTGCTCCATGTTTGTATAAATACCTTCACTCAAATACACATGTAGTGGCTTCTCTCTGGTACGCAGTCACACTTTCAATGTTAAACTTACAAAGTATCCTTTCAAAGTAAATTGCCTCCACCATTTTCAGCCAATATACAATGCACCGCTGTTACACGCTATTGGTTAGTTGGCATTACTATACTAAGGGAGGCAACTCATGAAATCCAATAGATGTCCCAATTACAAAGCACTAAAATATCTGCTCGATCCGCCAAGATGTAGTTAGATTTAACATATCGGAACCTTGACTGACGAAGATGTTGTTTGGATAAATCCAGTAAACTTTGCAATATTCCTGTTCTGTCTTGTACTTTTGTTTTGGGTGAGGCTACTTTTTTAAATGTAGCAGCAGTCGCTAAAGATGATGTCGTTATCGCTACCAGCTGCGAAGTAGAAGGTCCTTGAGAAATGAAGTTCCATTTTTTTTATTAAATTAGGAAAAAAGGGTGACAAATCTTGTTTGGCTGAAATCATCGTGAACGGCAAAGATGTATAAATAGCAGGAGTTACACCGTCACCGAACGGTGTGGTTTTCTAGGGTAAAAATCTGATTCGGACCAGGCTTATTCGGCCCATTTTACGGACTGATTCGGCCAAATCCATTAACCAATGACGTTATAATTAAAGCACTTTTAATGTCATTTGCTAATTGACTGAATTTACACCATACACAACATGTAATGCTGACTTGAAATAACTTTGCGATCATTAGTTACATGGTAGTGTTATTATATATGTAATACTACATGTTATTATATATGTAATACTACATGTATTCATGTAAAAAATACAATATTGAATGGATTTAATGTGTGCTTTAAATTAAATATTTTCAAATGTTTCAAAGGCTAAAATGAAAATAAGTTGATTTATTGGTTTGAGATTTTACTCAAAAGACGATTCAACGATAACAGTAGATTAAGTTCTAATGGTAATAGCTAAATACCTTATACTATCATTTTAATCACCAATAACCTTTCCACAACTTTTGGCGTTGTAAATATTAAAAAAAAAAAAAACGATTTGCTTGAGAAATCAATAAATACTTTCAGTTCATTTATATGCATACCTGTTTGATTGTGTTGATACTGGCATGATTTATGAAAAGTCATCCGTATATTTTCTTTATTATTTCTTTATTAACACATTTATAGCTGAAATCAAAACATGATATGTGCTATAGCATTTAGATTTTTTAAAAATCAAAATAACTTTCCAATGTTTCATTGGAAAGTTATTTTGATTTTTAAAAAAATCTAAATGCTATAGCACATATCATGTTTTGATTTCAGCTATAAATGTGTTAATACCTTTCTGATTTTAATGCAAGAGCTGAATATCAACCTTATACATTATACTACCATGCATGCGAAAACAATAAAAACTACCTAAATAAATCAGGTATATGTATTCCATTGTTTTTTTTCTATATATTCTTCATGGTCCAAATTAGCATGGCATTTGGGCCGAATCGGTCATGGTCCGAATCAGCCGCAGTACGAATTAGCCAGAATTCGTTTTCTAGAAAAAGTACGGTTCCTGGCAGAAGCACCTCTCTTTCTGGCAGGATAGGTTGTTTTTTTTCTTGGGGATTTTATTCTTGGGTTTTTTATTGTCCTTGAGTGAACTTGAGGCACCACTACTCCTTTTTGTGGATGCTTTGTCTTTTAGAGGATTTGCCATTTCTCTTCTTTGTTTTAATTTTGGCATTAGGGTCCCTTTTTAAAAGTGAACGAATAATGACAATTCTTAATGAGCCACTTTCACCAGGTTTCACTTCGTTTGGTTTCATTATAGATTCTATGATCAGCCAATTCGACAACGCTACTTTATATTCTTCAAAAAAGCGATAGGTCTGATGAGGAATGTAAATGGTACCTTAAATAAACCATCGCAACACTTCTTTGAGACTGGCTTCTAACAAAATGTGCACAGACTTATCCTTTTTTTTTTTCTGATGCCACACGATGATTGAATCAATCTGGCGAGAGGATGGGATTGAAAGGATGTCATGTTGAATATTGTTGGAAAGAAAAGAAGTGAAGGATGTTTATATTTTTTTCTTCCGACCGACGCCAAAGAGGATGACAGGACTTTTTTCTTGGCACTAATGGTGAAATAAATTGGTACAAAATCTCAGATAATCGGGAATGGTCGGTTTTAAACTGATGAGTAAGTACGCAAGAGGTTATTCGAGTGGCGTTGTCATATGCACAATTAAGCCAAGTTTTCCTAACTGTTTGGCTATCACTTGCACTTGAGATCTGTCCCTTTCACTTTTAAACTATACCAAATGATGGTATTGAGACTGATGGTGCGATGTGTTTTCCTTTGTTGAAATATATTTTGAGTAATGTAAACAATACCAGCATTACGACGATGTCCTTTTCGTATAAACCAAAGTTTGAAAGTTTATTTTCTTCTCTGTCTTCGCTAAACAAGTCATAGAAGATGACCATGTTCTTGACTATAGTCAGACAGGATCCCATCGTCTTCGCTAGGAATACCATCTACAAAGGAAATGGATTCTCCTTGAATTTCTTAATGTGCAAGCCGACAACCACTATTTGTAACACCACGTGATACTCTTGGATGGACGATCAAACAAATGGGATCTGTGTTCGATCAAACTTTTGATAAACAGGCTTTTGTCTCTACTACTCTGTCCAGCAATCAACAGGTTAAAGGGATGGCTAAGATACAATGCCTCCAAGCTCTGACGATCTAAGTTTTCGTCAATCACTTTAAGAACAGAAGAGGAGGAGAATGAGATGGATGCAGTGATGACCTTGGTGCTGAGAATTCTGAGATTAGCTTCAACAACACAAGACATTTTATACATAATGTTTTGTTTTTTGTTTTTGTTTTGTTTGGTTTTTTTTTTGTTGTCAGAAAGTGTATTATTATTATCATGACAAACTCTCTGTAGATGTCTTCTCGAAGCTCCAAAGGTGAATATGCTCTTCTAAATTAGTAATTGGCATGAATATATTTCTCTTTGAGGAAATAATCATACTAATTACAAAGGGTATCTACTGGTAAAGAGTGTAAAATAACCTTTTAGTACTAACACGCACACCGCACCTCTTGAAGGATCCTCATCTTGAGGCGGCACTTCTAAGCGTTTTGTATAATCTTTTAAGCTTTCAGCCACTGGAAAAATTCGTTGTAGGTAGAAGACGTGGCATCGAAGTTTTTTTTTAGTTGTGGGTAATTGGTGAATGTCTGACCATTTGAACATTTTCAAGGTAATCAATCCACTTATAGCATTCTCGTGCCACTGGCTAAAACGTCTGTGTCGTAAAGGATGCAATTGTTCTTTGAGTTTCACTTCAATCTGTACATGCTCGCTGTATATACGTTATCTTGACTAAGGAGGAAAACTAAGAATGTTCTCTTCAAAAGTATCCATGGAGATAATAATCATGCCCTACCAAAGGAGGATAGTGACAGAACGGAGACAATCAGGTACGTTCAAGGAAAACTGAGTCTTTATAATTCCATTCGTGGATCTTCACACCACAACTGAAACACTGTACTTGATCTACTCGTCCCATGTAGACAAATCCAGCCCTAGATAACGAGTTTGTCCTGGTTATTCCATCCAGAACTTTGGACCATTCCTTGAACGTCTTGAGTCGACTTTCAAAGTCACAATAGCCAGGCTAAGCCACAGAGGAAACGCGGATTCTTCCTTGATTTGTACATCTCGTTGAGCTAGTGACGGACCCACTAATGACTCCGATGAGCTAGTGGTGTCCAGAGTGGTGAACGAGCGCATGGATGAGATCAAACCAAAGCATCATATTTATCTCTAAAGCAGAAATATCGTGCTGCATAATAGAGCAGTAAGGCACACAAACGACATCGCGAACGCTAGTAAAGCTGTAAGGCACGCGAACGGCATCGCTGTCGATGGTAGAGGAACGGAAAGGTCGTGCTGCATCGCTGGTATCACAGAGATAGGCATCACTCTGGGTGCAGGACACAGCATCGTACTCGAGTTCATTATTTAACTTGGAAACTGTAACGGGCCCCTCACTCGGTTGTTTTGTCATTAATTTCTCATTATCGGCGGAAGTGTGTTGACCTCAAAATAGAAATTGGAGTCACTGGTGGGTCCCTCACTAGGTTGCTTTGTTGATCAGTTTTCTCTGTCAGAGTTTGTATTCACAAAGAAGAGTTGGTCTTGGAGCTTTCCCTTTTTTTATAGTAGAGCTCATCGTGTCTGTACGGTAAAGTGTTGTGGTCTGGTACACATTCTGATGGACATTTTCAAATGGTCGACTGATGATATTGTAGTTTTGTAAAGGTACTATTTTGTGTGAATCCAATGTTTCACGCGAAAGTCTTGATCTTGTCCGAACTTTAAAGCGTCTTTGTCACGTTGTGTGAGAAAATTTGTTAACAATTCCTGCTCATGTTTATAAATGTCTTCTGATAGAATTCGTAATTCAAATTAGTTTGGGTAAAGTCAATACGTGTTATATATAATATTAAGTCATTAGACCGATTCTGAAACAAAGAAAATACCTGTCCGTAAATTAGCCATTGTGTTACGGTCAGACTCGCGGTTACTTCCTTTGAAGATCTCGCCGCGGGGCGATAAATTCTGTTTGTTTGCAATTATCAATGATGTCACCAGTCGGCTTAGGCTTGGAGGCCTGAAACCCGACATTGTAACACCTCAGGACACCACTCCAGACCGTTATCCAAGTCAGAACTTAGGTAATCGAATTTTGGTCGGGTTTCTCACGCAGAAAGACATTATTCTGTTTAATCTATTGTGAAAGAATCAGTACATGTCTGTACATTGAAGAGAGCAGATCATAGGGAAATTGGAGAGACTAGACTGCGCTCCGAGTGCCGAAGTTTTGCGCTGGTTAAAAAGGGTCCAGTTTTCATCTCCAATGGCACGCACAAAGCAGACTACCAGAAAGTCCACGAGAGAATTGAACTAGCGGAAAACTTTCACAGCCTGGTGGAGATAAATGGGATACATAAATATACAGAGATATACAGAGATGTACAAAACGGAAATATTACAATTAATATTCTCAAAACCTTAAACAAACTCAGTGCACGAGACGCACAAGCAAACAAAGATGGCGAGAAACAGAGAATTGACCGAACTGGAAAATACTTTGATACCGGAAGAATTGATACAAACAGAAGGATCATACTTGAAATGTTCATACAAAAAGGAAACGCAAGAAACAGACACAACAAGAATACCGGTAGATCAAAAACCAACAACGAGTACGGTGATAGAAGTTTTAAGCATAAGGAACAGGGAATTCACAAACCTAGCCGACAGCTTGAATATGAATGGAAACAGAGGATTTATATTGATGCTTAAAGGGACAGAACCAGTTATGCCAGACGGAGAAATAGAAATTACAGGAGGAACAATTATTATTTAAAAAATCCGGAATCATTTCTGAGAAAAATAACAAAGAGGACAGGGGAACTACACATAGCGGATATATCCATGGAAATTCCACTGGAAGCCACGGTAGAAAGATTCCAACAAAAATTCCAAACTAAAGTAATTAGAGCGGGAGTGGACACCATCCCTGGATACACAATAAAGAACGGTACTAGAATACTGGAAACAGAAAGAGAAAAACTATATACCAATAAGAAAGTGTTCTTTTAACAAGTTTTTTTTTTATAGCAAAAACGTGGTATAAACGATGCATAGTCCATCGGAAATGACACAAATGTGTAAAACTGGGGCACACGCCGAAGAGGTGCATAATACAACAAGAAATAACAAAACAACAGCAACAAGTACAAGAGACACACCACATTAGTGAGATAATATTCCCAAAACAGATAAGACGGCAACAAACAGGAGAAAAAGAAAAAGGGAAACAAGAACATAGCAAACGACTCAAATACAAAATGAAAACAACAACAACAACAATCAGTAAGAAAAGAAAAAGGGGCTCAAGAGTGTATACAGCAACCGATCCAACACCAAAGGAGCAAACAACAACAACTAACGGGCAAACAAAAACAACAACAACAAGAACCGAAAGAAAAACAAAAAGAAACACAAGGAAAGCAACAGAACCACCAACAAAAGCAAACAATATAAACAACTAAGGAAATAAGAGAACAACAACAACAAAGAAAGCAAATCGAAGTAATACAAGAAGAAGAACAACAAAAACAAAAAGAAAACCTAGGAAAAAACTAACAGATGAACAGAGAAAAGAACAGAGAAGAAGAATAAAGAAAGTGAAACTGTCTACAAGCCAGGAACTTGAAAAAGACCTATCAACATCGGAAGAAAGTGAAAGAAAAAGGAAAAATTATTACATCTATCATGCGATGAGGAATTAGACGACACTAAGTATGACATCAGTGGGATGGATAGTCTACTGAAACAGGAACTGTGTAAAACAAAAAATTATCCGAAAGGACAAAAAACTCATACAATCAAGACACAATCTATACAAGTCCTCCAAAACTTACATTAATAAAGAAAATATACAGAAATTCAAACTGATACACAAGAATTCGAACTGTAAAGAATATAGCATTTAACAGAAACAGAAATTCAAACCGGTACACAAGAACTCAAACTATAAATAATACAGCAATCACTTTTAACAAAAACATTAAGCCTTCGGGTAAAATTACAGTTGGGGAGGGGGGGATACCTTGAATGGTCTGGAAAGATCAGACGAGGGACACCTCCCCCCCCAAAAAAAAACTAGGTGTCGTAAGATTTATACGTTATTATGTGCATTTAATTTAGTAGAACTTTAATCTTTTACTTATAGCTGAATTATCAACATGTCGTAATGTAGCCTGTAGCGAATTATTAATATTCGAGATTAAGGTATGTAGGTTGTTAGGATAAAATGGTAGTGGATGGTGTAATCGGAACTGATTTGAATAGTGAGTAGTTAGACCTTGTACTTGTTTGTATTTGAATATATAGTTATGGATTGTGCAGAGTTACGCGTTGTTGGCCTTGTTCATGTATAATTAGGCATTTCTATTTGTATGTGTCTTTTAAAATTTTTAAGGTAGGAAATGCGTAGGAATATTGTTGATGTTGATTGTTTACTATATAGAGAAATAGAGATATGTATGTATATTTCAGAAGTTGTGATATTATTATTGTTGTTAAAGCCTTTATTATAAAACAAGCGTGTGCGGAATATTTAGATGTGAGTGTATGAGTTGACCCAATGATTTAATTGTTATTATGCTGATGAAAGATCTGTGAGAGTGTGTTAATTTTCCTGTGTTCGAACAAGGAGGCACGCTTGTACGTCCCTTCTAATCCACAGGAAGCTTTCGGGGTGGGAACAAACGCCACCCGAAGATTAGAGAGGAGAAGACGTGGAAAACACGTAGAGATAGGCTGTTGTGTGAGGAAGGAGGACCGAGAGAACGGAAACGAGCCGAGAGAACGGAAACGAGGGTACCGGAAGTACCGACAAGGAGGCCGAGAGAACGGAAACGAGGGTAACGGAAGTACCGACAAGGAGAGCCGGAAAAGGAATACAAGTAGGAAGTTTCAGATGAGTATCATAGAAGGGACACGGGAAGGAAACACTCTCACCTTTAATTTCGCGGGATCAAATAATTAGCAGTTTGGAAAGGTCGTTTAGTGATTGGAAGCAATTGCATTGGAAAATTGTCTTGTAAATTGTGGAATACTGTGATATAGTTTATTAAATTGTTATATCTTTCACCGTATTAATTTTATATTTTAAAACCTAGACCGTCGGCTTTGCTAACTGTGGGCTCGGAGCTATTTAATCTTTAAATTGTCCGTCCTTCTCCGGGGTTAGTAATAATTCTGTAAGGGGGCACGTGACAGTCTTTCAGGCCTACTTGAGTCAAACTATACTTGAGTGTCATCCCTTTTACTTTGCACTTGGTATAAATTTCTCCTTGTCGGTCTCTGTATTGATATCCATAATTTTGGATCCACTGCTAGCAGTGCCGGATTACCAAATAGGCAGAGTAGGCACCGGCCTATGGGCCCCACGCCTTTGAGGGACCCCGCGACAACGGATCAAAATAATATTGAATTGATTTGATCTTGACATATTAGGAGATAATTTCGACTGCCTAGGGGCCTCCTCAGGGTTTAATCCGGCACTTACTGCTAGCAAAACTTACAACAGTGTCTTCTGCGTCAGTGGGTGCGACAAAACGGTCTTCTTCAACGTTTGATGGCTATCTGGACGATTGTAACACAGACAGCTGTCGGTGTGAAAGTAAAGAACTCGTTCTCCTTAAAGTTCCAATGGATCATATAATTTTAAACGGGCATTGGCTGTCACGTATGCTACAGTGATGACATTACCAAACGCATCGGGAGTGCAGGCTCTGTCGCTTCATCGTAATTTACCAAAATCAAATATTCTCGAATATATTCCACGTTTTTCATGCGTTTTTCGTTGACGTCCACCAGTTGAAAATAACAACTTGGATCTACCAAGTATTCCGTCTTGGGTATTATTGGACGTTGCGCAAATGTTCCTCACAAACATTTTCATGACTTCGGCAAACGATCATCTTACTTCGTTCTTTTCCACATATTCCACATTCTAAAGATTGGTACCATTCTTTGAACTTGTCCTTCTTTTCTGTGTCTGGCACCCAGACTAAGTCACTAGCCTCTTGTTTCAGTTTTAGAAATTCAATGACGTAACCGGGAAAAAAACCTCGAATCGTTGTCCACTTGGTATTTTCTGTCGCAGAAAAGTACAAAACTTTGCATACTTCTAACAAGCAGTATCCACGATCCAGAGCATGAAAAAGTTCGACACTCACTCAAGTTCCTGTCAATGCATGTACTTCATCCCTGATCCAACAAAGCCGATATTTATTACATGTTTCACCACGCGTACGACATAAAGAAAATATCAGTTTTCCGTGGCAAATCATGGGGTAAGACAGGATGGTACAAGTGGGTAGGAGGCAAGACTTTCCATCAACCCTTCGCATTGGCGAATGGAGACCGGTAGGGAATCGAGAGTATTTGCACACCACAGGATATTAGGAACACACATCGACGTATTTGGTTTCTTCTCCTTGAGATTAGTCCACGCCGTACAGCCAGCGTGTTGCATTAGTTCCTTCTCCAAACAAACTGTGTGTGGATGCAAAGGTCCAATATCCACCACGTCATAACTCTCGGCAATTCATCTAAATTCAGGATCGGTTCTGAAGCGTTGATCATTTGGTATCCTTGTCTTTCCAACCTCAGGCGTGGTTGGAATGTTTGCTCATACTACTTTTCCATGGTAAACTCTGAGAAAGGACTTTTCAGGATTCGTTGAGGGTAACTAGTCGGGCATCCGTAAAATAAACATCCCTGAAATTCTCAGACGATCTTGGAATTTTCTAAATCCCAGACATCCATTTAGCATGTAATACCTATTTGTTATAACTTTCACACAAGTAATGGAGCCAACGCAAAGTATTGTCTGAGTATCCACGGATAAGTGACAGATTAGACTGAGGCTGGATGATAGCTAATTTGTTCTCAGGCATGAACTTCTTTCTATAGACTAATACACACGCTTTAGGAATGGTAGAAGTCTTTTTCAAAGGACCGATACCTCCGTAATCTTTGAAATAATTGTCGAAATTTTCCACAGCAATGTCTATATCAGATAGGCAAGATTTTAACATTTCGTCTTGAAAGTCAGATAGGTTTAAATAGTGAGTTTGGTACCAAGCCTAGAATACTTATCTTTGTTCTGTGTGCATACCATGTGGTCGTAGTAGCGAACGTCAGGCAAATGTGGTAGAACAGCGTGTTGATTAGCTTCTATAGAAACGTGTACCTTTGGCCATTTCTGGCATTCCAAAGGTTTTACACTTTCTACCCAAAAGCATGGTTAAATATCTCATGGACTCTTCAAACTTTACTTGTCCCACTCTCATGTAGATGTTACCATTCTTAGTGACAATGGGACATTCGGTGCCTTGTTCTGAATATTATTTCAAAAGAAATTGTCCACCGTATCCTGAGAAATTTTGAGCGATGACTGTAGTATACTGATGACTGTCCCCGTAATGTTGAATGTTCTCTTCGCTCCAAGTGTCATCGGTAGGGTCTAAAATCTGTTGGGCACGGTCGGCAGGAGTGTGGGGTCACCGAAAGATTTATTTTCGTCCTCCTGGAATCTTGTTAAAATTGGGACATTGAAAAATTTTGGTATTTTTATACACTTGTCACAAGCACGATGAGCTACGTGAAAATTGGGATTGCGAATGTCAGTCTCTTGTGCACATTCAAGGTAAAAAAAGATTAAATCTACCTTTCTCGTTTGTTCTTGTTTTGGTCTTTAAGTCTTCCTCCAGTTTATTCTCATAATTTTAGATGTAGGCATTGATGTTCAAGGTTCATGATTTGGTCCTTGACAATCTTGTTCTGAATAAGATGCCTACAAGTGGAACACAATCTCGATAATTTGCAAGCACTTTTCTGATATTGGTTAAATTGTTTCAGGCGATGATGTTCATGGGACTGCCAATGGTCGTTTGTAAGTCGAGCAACGAATTCTCTTTTTTTCAGGAATGCAAGGTTTGAACGCTAAACACCCATCGCATTTCTCTTCGCAATGAATATGTTGGTCGGGACTGCAAAATCCATGGTTATATTTCTCGCAGTGATAGATGTATTCGAGTAATCCTGTGATACTGGTAATATCATCTGTATGTTTCTGATGCTGGTACACGTGAATTTATTTTCACTCTGGCAAATCTGGTCCTCGAAAACACGAGAGCTCGCGAACGACTCGAGGGTATACTTTCAACTTAGAGCGAGGAGCCTACGCGTCTTGGATGCCACATACGGTCTGTTGGGAATACTTGCTTTTTGTAACAGGATTTTGCTTATTTTGGTTGCTGGTAATTTTCCGATTTTCGAATGATCTTTTCCATGCTCAGGTATCGTTCTTCTCGGCACACGTTCGACCCAGACGATAGCCCGGTCTAAGGACACCTGGTCTTGAGAGTTGTCGATTTGGATGATACTTGCTTCGGTACTACGGATTTCATGAATAATAACATTCAGCGTTGCCCACTGTCTCGGAGAGGTGAAACGTGGGTCACGTGAAAAGTGGCTTTTCCATCAGTCATGTTAAACTGGTCATAGAATTGTTGGACGTGTTGAATTTCGTCGATGATTTTGGAAGGTGTTAATTCTGCCGGTGTACTAAATTCAATCCAATCATGAAACTAAAGACCGTCATGACTGATGGAGAGTCTCAGATATTGGTCATCTTTAGCTTAGCACTGCCGTTGCAACGTCTCTTAAATGGATTCCCGTAACACTCTAATGAAACCTGCTGCTTTCCAGGCGGGCACTTTAGACTTGAATTCTTAAAATTAAATCGTGCACATTTAAGCAGTGGTTATATATTTTTTGGAAGTCACTTTGTGGGTCTCTCGAATGTGATAATAATTTTTTCGGAAGCTACTGAACGACTTTCTTTTTCGCGGATCGTGACTCACTTGGTCTTGTTTCAGAGGAGGATGAGGGTGTTGGCTAAGGCTTAGTCATGTCTTCTTGGAACTGACTGGCAGAATTTTGATGAAATTACAGGCAAACACTAGGAATTAAAAAAGGTGCATAATCTTCGATAAAGCAAAGCAGATCTTTAATTACCGAAAACACGTTTAAACTTGCAGGCAGTATAAAAGAACAATAACAACAGCAACAACAACAACATTATTATTATTATTATTATTATTATTATTATTATTATTAACGAAAACACAAACAATAATAGTAAAAACAAGAAGAAAGAAGAAGAAAATAAAGAAGAATTACAAATATCGATTACTAATGGATAATTTCCAGAGGTGATGCTTGTGGTTATGGAAGTAGTAGTACACTGTAGTAGTAGTAGTAGTAGTGTGTGTGTGTGTGTGTGTGTGTGTGTGTGTGTGTGTGTGATTTGGATTTTTAACGTAGCTTTAAAAAATGTTTCAATCTTATCACTACGATGTCTGCAGTGTGGCACTTTATTGTGATGTCTAGCACTGGGGCATCATGCCGCAGACATAGCATCATGTCCCACCCAGTCACATTATTCTGACACCAGGCCGACCAGTCCTAACACAAACCTCTTAATGCTGAGCGCCTAGCGAGGCAGCTGTTAGTACAATTTTTATAAGTCTTTGGTATGACTCGGGCGGGGTAAGAAAAATGTAATTAGTCTTCGTTTGAGATTTATCCTAAGTGTATAAAACATTGAGAAGAAACATATTTAGAAATTATTCCACTTTCTTATAAAGAGCTTGTAATATTTTATTATTATGCAATAATAATTTTTAAATATAGAGTGACATGGATTATTAAAATTTATTTAGAGTTTGAGTTAATTTATAATATTAAGATTATTTTTATAAAAATGGTTTGCTACCAACTTCATGCTAAACAATAATTTATTTAAAACAAAATACGATTTAAATTTCATAAAGTAATATTTTAGTTTTTAGAATAAACATTTGATAAAATGCTTTGATCAAAAAAAACTTTGGTATTAGTTTGTAACATTTTATTTTTAAGCATTTTTGCATTAGTGGTAATTTATTCGACATTTAATTCCAATATACAGAAATTCCAGAATCGTGTCAAGTTGGTTAGCTTTAAATAAATACAACAATATCTTAAATGCTTAACTTGATTTGTGTGTAATTTTTCTATATCAAGTGATTTTTAATTTTAATAAAGAATTGCTGTGCTGGAGTCTTAGATTCTGAATTCCTTTTTCCAGTTCTATCCCAGTACCACTTCGCTAATACTAACACCTACATTGCAAGAGTGACACCGCATGCAAAAAGGAGGCCAGAATGAACTCTCTCTCTCTCTCTCTCTCTCTCTCTCCATTCATAAAATTTGGGTATTTCTGCACAATTATTGGTCACTAACCTCAAGTAATAGTGCAGGAAACAAATGATGCAAAAAACCTTGATATTTAATAGAGGAAATGATTAATATCCCTTGAACTACACCTCTAAACTTGTTCAACGATGTAGTCCCGTTTTGTATTTAGGAATGGTTAAAACCTATTTTTTACTTGACTGTGTTAAAACATTATTTACGTTAGCTTTTACATTTTAAATATATTCTATACGCTATCTTTTAACTCTTTAAATATCTTCTTTACGTGTAGCTTTTTACTGGACTCTGTAACTATATTCTATACGTATATCATTTTACTGGACTCTGTAACTATATTCTATACGTATAGTTTGTTTTACTGGACTCTGTAACTATATTCTCTACGTATAGCTTTTAAATTAATGCTTAGATTGCAGGGCGTTTTGTGATCAATGGAAACGTATCTGTTTTATTAAACTTAATTACACGTGAATACGTTCACAGATTTCGTTGAAATAATCAATATAACACCTTTTGAGTGCCTTTAGTTTCAATACATATTTAAACTTTAGTTTTGGGAAATTTATGAAATTTACCCTTGGGAAATGTATGCCATAACATCAAGTCGAAACGTACATTATATTATTTTAATATCACAAAAAGACTCGTAGGGTCATAAAATCATTCTACATAGTTTACGAGTAATTATTAATTTATTTCTAGGTCGGGTAAAAAATTGAGAAAATTTTGTTTAACGGAAATGCAGCAAAATAAATACTTAAAGACAAAATTATATTCTACATTGCTCATTCAATAGCTAATTCAAGATAATAATTTTTTCAGTACAAGTTATTTATCACAAAAGACAAAGACAAAGGTAATATTGAATAATGAATGACATAATTGTCAGAGAGAAGTCACCTAAACGTCAAATCCCTATATGTCCTTCTAGCGACGAGTACTATCTACCTAACAGCAAATTAGATGCCAGGATTCGACACAGGTATCTGATATTCGTGCGATATGTACCCAGGATTTGACACAGGTATCTGATATTCGCGCGATATGTACCCAGGATTCGACACAGGTATCTGATATTCGTGCGATATGTACCCAGAGGAGCTATAGAGGAAAATGTCCGCATTTTATTCTCACAGAACAAGCATGGATTTAATAATAGTAAGTTTATTGCTTTCATGTCTATTCTTTTCTTGAAAGTATGTAAGTGGCTTGTTTCTCTAGAATACTGAAAGATTGTTAAAAGAAATTAAATGCTTAAAAGGGAATGTCTTATTTAATTAAATTTTTGATCCCTGGTCAATCCCAGTTTTCTTACAGAAGGTATATTGTTGTAGTCATCGTTGTTGTTGTTGTCGTTGTCGCTGCTGTTTTCTTGGATTCTCATAGACATTATTGATTGTCAACAGCAGACAGATACATGCATAGATAGATAGATAGATAGATAGATAGATAGATAGATATGGGTAAATGTGCATAAGACACAGAGGATAGATACCAAATCGAATATACAAAACCTTGCATTATTTCCTGATTAAAAATTACATATCGGCCAGGATAATATACCCATCATCATTAGATTGTGAAGAACAAACGCCCTGTGAAATGTTCGTTTTATAAGTATGCCAAACCTGTGTCAATGAACAATTGCTCAAAGATTTTGTTGGATTTATCGAAATTTTGACGCCAGAGCAATTCTTTTGGATTGTCGTTTAAATGACATCATGCATAAACATTTTTAAAAATGATTGCCTGTAATTGTAAATGAGACCAAATTTAGTTGTTAATAGCGTCTATTAAGCGATAACATAGCGCTAAGGTAACTGAACTTTACAAGCCATTCTCTATGTAAAAGTTGGTTCATTCTTTTTCATACCAAAACACAATTAACATGGCTTTTATAACGAGCACACGCGTCTTTCAAATAAAGGTCCCATCCACTGACGGTGACGTTGTAGGCCTGGGAATGTCAAAGCCCTTACTGGTTTTTATGGACCAGAAGTAGCTCCTCGACAAGCAATAACTTGTCCGAAATGTTGTGGCAATAGGACTAACGCTCAGTTTGGTATCTATGGATGTATATCAGCAATCAGAACACAGCCAAGTCTCACCCATCGAAAACACCGCTGCTCAAGCTTGGATGTCAGCCTCGCAGATGGCGCATGCTCTTATTAGAGCAGCACAACATAAGAGAGGGGAGGGGCTAGAGAGACATTTCTCTTCTCATCCGCCTCATAGGGCCGTGCTAGGATCATAGCCATTTTCGTCTAATTTGTCTTTTCATATCCATATCAAGGAAGATAGCAAACAGGCCGCCAAAGAAAAAAATATTGCACAGGCCAAACGTTGGCGACCTCAGCACTCGTTTCAGAGCAGATCCCAAAGAAAAAACAAGGATACTACCAACAACAACGAAGTCTTGCCAAACGATGGAGCGAGTTTCTCTTCCCGTCAGCCTCCATCTCGCAGAAATTAGCGCCATACTCACACCGCATTTGTCCCACTAATGTCCAAAACACTTCAGCACAGAATGGAAAGGAATTTGTCCTGACGATCCATCGGTCTTACAAACCGTCTGAGGGCTTTCAGATCAACTTCAACGCCCTTCTCCTTTGTCAAAAGCCCCTTTTCCTACAGACGTTACTACTCGACTCCCGAGAAACCCATCCAGAGCCAACGCTCTGCAGCAAGATAAAAACACGCTCACAAAAACGGGCGCAAGAGATTGATCACAATATAAATTCAACGCAATTTTACTCAAGTCTGTTCTTGGTGCCAAAAATAAGCGATTCACCTATCTTGGTTATAGACCTAAACTCCCTCAGCTATTTGTTTTGGTTTCAATGGTTCAGAATTGAGACACCGACAATGTAATTCAGGACGGATACTTACTATTCAGTTTAAGCGTCAAAGACATGTACCTCCATATTCAAGTTCACGTCTACCAGGATATTCCTGATGTTCCCTTTCATGGACACGATATACTAATTCATGCCACTCACTTTTTGTCTGAACACCAGTCCCTGGGTCTTCGCTAGAATTATGGACAGAGTCGAGCTACACTGTAGAGACACATCCATGGCCGTAACTTACAACTGCCTGGACGACATTCTGCAAAAGAACCAGAGGAGTTATATCCTAAACCAAGATATGAAATACCTTGTTGCACTTCTGCTCCTCTTGGATTCATTGTCAACAAGAAAAAATCCGATATAATCCCATTTCAATAATTTACTCACTTGGGTATGGCGCTCAAAACGTATCTGAACAGGGTACGTCTTTCTCAGGAACGTGGCTTGAAAATCGTCTCCACTGTTTCTCTTAGTAAGTGTGAAAATAGGTCTTTTGGGAATGTTTTGGTTTTTCGGTAAGTATCCAGGTCAAAGCCTTCTACATCCCTATGATACTTCCCATTAAATATATTTGCACAGGCGTGTGCAACGATTTTTCTACTTTTCTCTCGCATAGACGCTTCGTGGTAACTTTCTTATGAGGGGTTCCCGTGTACACTTCCATGTAATGTGAAGATAACGTCATGGAGGGTACTCCAAACAAAACCATTCGAGTGATGATTATGATTCCAAATCCGGAAATAATACAACTTTAGACCCATACGTGAAGTTCTCAGTACATTGGCAAGCATCCACTCTATTTTCACTGCCTGTAAATCAGGATCGTTAATTCCCATGTTCCATATTTGTGCACGAAGTCGTCGGTGGCTTTCCATTTCCGAAAAAAAACCCCAACAACATTGTGTTGAACTCAGCCATGGTAATCGTTTTATCCTCAATAGATGTCGAGTACAGCTTGGTACTTGTATTGAGACTGCTTCGTGCTGCCTCGAGAAATTCCGAATAAACACGTATTTGTGAATGGAGCCGTACTGAGATTATTTTACCAGTGCCGACATTGGCACTAGTTGCTATCAATATACCGCCAACAATAAATCTGAGTGTTAAAGCCACCAAAGCTGTCTCACGCAAGGTGCTAACACCCGTAGAAACATTTTTCACGTTTGGTTAGTTTCTAGGGTATATCCACCAACTGGGAGAGATATTCATCTTCCCCGGGAGTCACATCCTCTTTTTTGAGTCTTCTCCTCAAAAATAGACCCATAGATTGTGTTCAAAGCAATTGTTGAATGTAAAGAGAAAAATCCCCCATGATGAATTGGTCTTTTCTTGATTATTGTAAACAATCTTATGAAATTAAATCCATAGAACATCTTTATTAGGTAGTTCTTCTTTGTTTTCCAGTTAAATCCCTGTATACCCATGAGAGCAATTAATCACGGATGTAATTCGTTGCGTGCTTTTAGGTAACTGAGACTCCAAAACATATATATTTATAATTCTTTGGTGTAGGATATATTAGCGGCAAACCGAATGCGATGGTTAAAAATCATCTGTGAGCTTCTTGATTAAATTTAGTTATGATATGTACTCAGATGTTTGTTCTAGTAGAATATGTGCAAGTCTCACTCCAACCTACTCTTGTAACCACTCTAATCTTCTTTGAATCTGTGTTAATTGTGCTGGGGCACTCACGATCAGACCAGGTTCTTTTTCTATTCCCATCAATGATGTCACTTGTTCCGCGGTTTCTCGCGCGGCTTGATCAGCGGTGCAAAAGTTGGTTCAAAACCCTACGTGGACTTCCCGTGCAGACTGTTGTAACTGTAACATATATAATACGTTTACGTGCATCTGTGTACTTGCGAAAAAGTTCCGGTTGATAGCGTGTAGCTTTGCGGCATCGGTCAGCAGCTTATGTCATATCATCGCTGGCGAATTTCGTAATTGTTTATTTTTTCATAGTTGTTAAATTGTTTTGTCAGATGCTTGCATGAGATACATTCGTGTCCAGACCAGCTTGATATTGTCCACCAAAGCCTCCAGTCAAATTAATCGTAAGAAAATTATACTGGTCCCGGATGATCCACACAAACTTATGAGGAAACTCATTCCACGAGTGGTTGTTGCCACGAAATATCATCAGCATGTTTCAGTTGTCTCTGATCACTTTAGGAAGCTGTGCGTATCGTTATATGGCGGAATTTCACGTATGTGATTTACGTTGAACTCCAAAAAGTATTCTAGCGGGATTGTCTTGATGTTCAAGAATTACATCGTCGTAAACGACAAGATTATTCGCGCTCGGGTTAAAGTCGTTAACGGCAAGAACTTCATCAATTGTGGAACAAAAATCAATAGTGGAACATTTGCTTCTCGACAACGATATGGAGATTCTTAAAATGCAGATTACAACAAAAACGACATCTTATTCTTCTTTCAAAAAAAGGCAAAGAGAGACTACATAGATAGATTTAATTAAAGAGATTAATAATTTATCAGATGATAATGAAATAATCAATACAAATCTGATAGGTGAAAAGAAAAATAAATTACAAGAATTGCGTGAGGAAAAACTTCTTATGATTAGGTTTAGAGTTAGATGGATTGAAGAGGGTGAGAAAATGACGAAATATTTTTGCAAGTTAGAGAACCGATACTATCTCAGCGAACATATGAAAAATATAAAAAGTTACAACATGATCATTACCAAATAAAAACGCTTATAATACTCTTCATTTTGTAGGAAGTGTGTATCTTGTGGAAGATAAATTGAAAAATGTTTTTGTTTGAAAAAAATGTAAGACATCTCTCGTCTTGAATTTGTCACCTAAACCTTGAAAATTCTTGGATGCAATGGTACTTTTCTCAGTCATCAGGTAGAGTCTCAAAATTGCATCTATTTAGAAGTAAGAAGAAGCGCGAATGCATAAGATGTGTTTACCTTTTTCAACATTACTAATTTACATTTTCTACAAATAATTCCACAATTACATTGAATGCTTTCGCGACAAAGAAAGCAAGCAGAAGACTATTCAAATCCCACAGCAAGAATACTTCAATTCATTCGCAGCAAAAGAAAATTGCAGTCATAAACACCTTTGCACCAAAGAATGCAAGCAAAATAAATTATACAAAGCACATGGCATGCAAACTATATACAGAACTAATTTAATAATAATAATAATAATAATAATAATAATAATAATAATAATAATAAACGGGTTGCAAGTAATGCAAAAAGAAAGCATTCACAGCAAATGAAAGCAGGCAAAGATCTTACCAGTCACATGACAAAACCATGACAATACAATGACATGGCAGCTGTAAGGCAATAAGACAAATATCAGGGTCCCATTTATACATTTTTTATAGTCAGTGCAATTTTTTATTTTAGGAAAAAAGGTATAATCTGTTTACAATCTTTTATATTAATATTTATTAAGCAATATTATGTTGTTTTTTACTATAAAGGAATTTGATACCTGGTAAATTTGATTACTGTTGTTTCTTGAAAGGAAAAACATAAATTGAAAGAGAAATAGTTTATTTTAAAGTAATAATTCATTTTGAAAACGGATTTACAGTAAAGTGGGCACCTTATGCAGAAAGAAATTAACATGTTTCACAATATACTTAAAATATTGTCTCCCCTTTCCTAAAGAGAAAAAAAGAGGAAGCTTTAGGTCTGAATATAACATATTTACATTTGGTATTTTATTCATTTCCTAAGACGAACCACATAAATATATTATTCATGTTAACTACCTTGTTAATTTCTAAATTTTCCTCTATTACGTTCCCAGCCAATTCCTTGGATCTATACAAAAATCTAATAGCTTGTTTGCAAAAGAGCTCATAGAGTATATCTTCCAATTTTTCTTAGACTATTCTAAGCTCATAGAGTATATTTTCCAATTTTTCTTAGAACATTCTAAGACCAAAAACCAGTAATCAAAAATAAAACATCCCGTTCTGGAAGTAAAATGGGATCTGTTTTATTAAATTGGTTGCTATTTTATTAAAAAGAGAGCTTTCTGGAAGTAGCATTTAAATATAAAATAAAAGATTATTATATATTTGTCGACACATTGGAAAGTCCAAGGCGTTGAATGTGAGATGTTTTTATAGCATATACTGAAGTACTGTTGAATCTGTGACCTTTTAAGTTTACTTGTCAAATATTAGATAACTCTCTTTGCACAACTATGGTCTATCGTTGGTGTCCTTCCTTGTTTCCAGCTTCACATCTTGGTTTTTTCCCCAACAACTGAATTTTATGATAATTGGTGCTGTACCAGAAGTTTGGGAATAAGTACTGTTTGCATTCACAAACCACATATCGTGTACTCTTTGCTTGTTGATACCCAAATCTTTCTCTAGAACTTCTTTGATCACTTGATAGATGTTCTCCCTAGGGTCATCTTGTCTCACCCCGTACAACAGAAGATTGGATCTTCTTTCATGCTTTTCCATGAGAAGAATTTTTCCCTCCAGATGTTTAACTGACTCCTTGATCATCCAGGATCTGGAACTCTTGCTTACTATTGTTACTATTTGTCACTCTCTCGTCGCTAAAATTTAGGCTCAATATCAGTAATTTTAAGTTTCCTTGCTTTAGTTTCCTCCTTAGCAACTTGGATCTATGTTCTACACTACTTTTTATATCATTCTGAATTGAATCTATCTTCCTGTCTATAGACTGATATCTTTCTTCTGCCTTGGTATCAAGGCCATCGAACATTTTCTGCAGTAACAATTCATCAACGGACATTTCCGTGTTAGTTTCAAGCATACATTCAGTGCCAACATTAGATACACCTATCAGATTTACCGGTGACACTTTCGCCCCAGATTTTGTTTTACAGATTTCTCTTTAACAGCAGTTTTACGTGATTTGTTTTTAACCGGACTGTTATTCACAGGAGCGTATATGGGGGCGCTCCTCAAATTAGGTTTGGATGCCATTTTCCCTCGAAGGTAAATAAGTTTCTTCGTAAACGAAGGGGGTAGGGTGGTTTGTTCTTAAAGGGATAGCATACAGCAGAATTTTATTCCATACACACTTTCATACATTTCGTTGTAATAGTTTACTATACCATTTTAATTCCCATTCAACGGTTAGCTTTCCAAAATAAATATTAGCTACATTGTGGTCCAATAAGGCTCTTCTGTTATGACATACCTTACCAGGCGAATCAAACATAACTGGTTCCCGCCATGGCAAAACCGGAAGTGATTTATCATCAGACTTAGTCTCATGACCCGTGACAGTTGGAGCGGTGATTTCTTTACCTATAGAAGGTAATCATTTATTCTAGGCAATGACCTACCTGAAGAAAATATCGTGGCTAATCCACTTGTAACTGACAAGCCTTGTTTAGATCAAACAGATGATTCTATTGAGAGTGTAATTCCTGATTTGTATCGTGCTTGTGCAGTTACCACATATAAGGCAAAATGAGTTCTTGAGAACCTCGTTGATGAGGAAATTATTCCTTTAACTGACATATTTATTGGTCAGTCTTTTAATGAGGAGACCACCTGATGTACCAACTAGTGACGAGTGGTCAGTGAGTTATCAACTTGTCATCCCGAATCATATCGACAAGCAAATTATGAGTCTAGCCCATGAAATTCCCTTGGCTGGTCATTTAGGAGTCATGACTTATCATAAGATCTTAAATCAGATTTATTCCTCGAAAATTAAAAGTGATGTTCCAAATAGATCTTGTCACACTAGTCAAATGGTAGGAAAATCCAATCAGAAGATATCTAAGACTCATCTGAAATCTATTCCTGGAATAGACTAATCATTTAGCAGAATAATGTAGACTGTGTCGGTCCCTTACCTAAGACCAAGTCAGGCAACGAATACTTGTTGACCATAATGTTTATGTCTTCGAGATTCCCAGAGGAATACCTTTGAGAAATATAAAAACTAAAACCATTGTGAAAGCTTTGGTAAAATTTGGGTTTATTTATACACTTTTTGGCCTTCCCAGATCTGCCCAGTCTAATCAAGTGTCAAATTTTATGTCTGTGGAATTTTCAAGCAAGTTATGCATGAATTATGCATCCAACAGTTTAAATCTTCTGCCATCACCTTGAAAGTCAAGGGGTTTTACAAAGCTTTCATTAAACTTTGAATAACACGATTTGTTCATATTGCCTTAGGACACAAAAAGACTGGGATGAAGGTATTAATTTGCTGTTGTTTGCTCTTAGGGGATCAGTTCAAGAATCACTGGGATCAACAGGATAACTTTTTTTTCAGATAGAGATAGACAGTCGCCGTTGCTTATAGGCCTCATCAATGCACGTCATCAAAACGCTCGAAATTACATTTATTTGATATGATAAATACTAATAAAAGCAAAACTGGTGGGTGAGGTTGGGAGTGGGGGCGGAAGGGATTCTCATAATTACCCTCAATGATGATTTTTTTATAAACAATAAAACAAATCAGTTATTGATCTTAGTTTGTTAAAACAAAATGAATATCAAGCACGAGCCTCCTCAACAAATGCCAAAATAAAGCGGCCGTATAAAAGTAGATTTATGTAGTTTTGATGGCAAACATAAATCTATGAAAATGTATGTTTACTTATCTGACCTTGAAAGGCTGAAAACTCGAACATTGCATGACTATACTTTTTTTCGAAACAGCTGGTCCTGGACTCCACAGTTCTATAAATCCAGCTTATACTTTGCTCCTCTGCTGTGGCAGGTTTCATCTCAATTTATATATATATATATATATATATATATATATATATATATATATATATATATATATATATATATATATATATATATATATATATATATATATATATATATATATATATATACGTTTACTGTCTCTGTAAGGGACCGAAAATTTACGGGGGTGGAGTGCAGATTTTCTTTCGAACCAGGATGATTGCTCTTTTTTCTTTTGTTTTCTTCTTTTATTTCAACATAATTATCAGCATATAGTTTATAGTTGTTTTTGTTTTTAAATTTGCTTATTTTTCTTTGCATAAATCAGATAAAGAATCTTTTGAAAATATTGGAAAGCTGGAAAATTTCACAAACGTTCTCTCCTTCCGCCCCGCCCCCATTCCCGAAAATTAAAGGACCAGTTCTTAAATCCCAACACTAAATTAAGTCATCTGCAACTTCCAGGTCAATCCCAAGGATCTTACCACGAATGTATATCGTTAGCTGCATTAGGACCACTTTGGCTATTTATGAAACAACGACTGACCGAGAGATCTCAAATACATCGAACTATTTTTCACAAATGATTAAATGTACAACCTTATATACGTCATATTTGCACCATATATTTTTCTGAAATACTATAGTAAATACTGTATACTAGGCGGTAACGTAGAATCTTGTTACACCAGAAGTTTTGCGGTTAGAATAACAAATCTGATTATTCCGTGGCGTAACTTCAAAAAGTTGGCACCTGAAATTACTGGAATAACCTGCCTCAGATCTATGCTATGCCAGAGAATTAACTGAAGCATCAATTAAATAACAGCATTTCACAAAGGTAAAATTAATTATTGCACAAATAAACGACAAAATTATTATTTTGAACATTTACACTGACCTTCAATTATATATTTCTTCCGTTTCTTTTTTCTTATTAATTCTTACATACATACCAAGACCATAGAGCCTGGCATCTTGGCCTCCCATGATATTCCGCACACGAAGACAGGCACACACCGTTGAATTGCCAGTACCAGTGGAGAAAGTCAAGATGGCGGAAGCAATACAAAATTGCTTTGGCATAAAAAGAAATAGAATTTAATCGATTATTTCCAGCTCTGTCGCCACCGACATTTTCGTTGTATTAGTCACAACAATGACAATTAAAGGAGTACGGATTGTTTGTTTAAAGTGTCACTCTGTATTAAAGTAATTTTCATCTATTATGTGAGAGCCGAGATAGGGGTTCTGTGAGATTGCGAAATTGTATGTTTGTGCTTTTTGTTTGTCTGTGTGGGATGAATTTTGGAAGATGTTCGCGGAGGTCACCCAGATAAAGTATAGTTTCCTCAATATCGCCTTAACTGGAGCCTCAAACTCCACCGGGGGACGCGTAGGGTATAAGTATCGCGCGGAATTCAATGCAAGCGTGCAAAGCAATTTAAAATAGCATGACAAATATAATGACAAAACTTGCCATTGAAACATAGCGAAGGACCAGCAGCGACGCCATATAAGCTACCCGCGCAAACCTGGAGCTTTTCCGTAATGTAATTTGTGCCTGAAAACGAGTCAAAAATATGTTACAGTCTTGAGACTGCAACGGAAGATCTCACGAAGGGCTTCGAACAAACGTTGGCATCGAGGATCAAACCACGATCGAAACTACGAAACAGGCGAAAAAAGTTGCAAAACCCACAGTGGAGATGGTGGGAATGGAAGACGAACCGGGTTCAATTGTCAGGACAGCTCAACCATTGGACGCTTGCAAGAGGTTATTGCGGAAATTCAAGAAGACATCGGAGAAATTAGAGAAAGCGTTGGTGTTCTGTCAAAATGCACACATGATCTTGACACAGAAGTCAGAGCGGCGTTTGAGAATATTCAACTGCCAACACCACCGAAGTACGAGTCAATGCTAAAAACACTTAAGCAATTATTTAAGCACCAAGGGCGCCGGAGAATCTTTGAAATCCCATACTTGCCGGTTTTACCTTACCCCCGCCCCATCCCCCTCCCCCACCACCCCCCGGACGGATCAATTTGGTATACAATGTAGGTTCTGGGTATAAACAAGCATCTGGCGACCCGTGGACAGATTAGAATTAAATAATTTATACATTTCAAGATGGAGGTTTGACAAGGCAATGCAATTATTGTAGATTTTATCATATGAGCAGAGGAGGGAAAACCCTTCAAACGTGGTCCTACGCGGCAAGCACGTCCGCCTGAACGTCAACCGGAACAGCGACCAGAATCCGAACTATTATACGAACCTGGACCCTCGTACAAATCTCCACTGATGTAATTTTGCTAACCCCAACGTCTACCTGCACCCCACGCAAACCTTTAACTACAGATGCACAGACAAAATTCTCCAAAGCCCAAAAACAAAGAAGAAACGAGCCACATGAGCATCAACTGCAACTACAGTAAAGACGTACAGTTACACCCTCCCCAAGTTCAACAACAAAGGCACCCATGTATACCCACACCTGCACCATCGTAAGAATCCAAACCCGAACAATGAGAATTTTCCAGGCCTATGAGAAAAGAAGAAATAAAGATGCCGACAGTAAAACAATCCTTATCTGTACCTCCAAACGAACGTAAGCGGGAAGAAGCAATTGCCAGATTTCTACACGAACAAGAAGACATAAACAAGCGGCCAACGCAACAAAGAAAGAACGGAGAAATCTTTGACTGTGTGACTCCACGACTATGTGGATTGTTTGGAAACTCTTTCGTGGGGTCGGTTCCCGATGTCAATAACGCACAGGAAGTCATCAATAAGGCTGCATCGATTTTACAGCGATTGCTCACTTATAACATCATAGACCCTGGAACTGTTCGCGATTTGATGCATGAACTCATTAAAGACATTAATAATGTATATATCAAATTTACAACACCGATGAAGAGTTTCGAAGCGCTTCCTATTATTCGCAAAATCAACGCCGAGATGCAGAGTGTCGTTGTAAATACATCCCCGAGCGATACCTCGATGATCTCTATCCCATCAGCAGAGTGTCGTTGTAAATACATCCCCGAGCGATACCTCGTTGATCTCTATCCTATCAGCCATGATTTGATGTGACATTTTCTACGCCAATCGCTACTGGGAATCTCGCACACTCGATATCGCTACTGGGAATCTCGCACACTCGGAATCACACTTGCGTTGCTCTTGTTTTACAGTTCGCCTAATATTCGATCGCGGCCGTTTCGGGGCATTTCCATGAATAACTGCTTTGTATTCTCTGAGGATGATCGTGCAAACTGAGGCGATGATAAGCTTTCCATGGTAGTAGACGAATTTGAATCAGCGAAAAAGATTTTGTTTGAGTCCGGCAAAGATTCCACAATTTTCATATGCGTGCATGAGCCCACACTCAACTATCATCTTGATTAAAATCTGACTGTCACCACACAGTCGTCACTGATTCTCTGTTGACCTGAAGATATTAATAAGAGTTCCGTAAACAAAAATATCCTTCGCGCAAGACGTGTGTGTGTGTGTGTGTGTGTGTGTGTGTGTGTGTGTGTGTGTGTTATTGAGAGAGAGAGAGAGAGAGAGAGAGGGAGAGAGAGAGAGAGAGAGAGAGAGAGGTAACCTGGACACCATATCGCGCCAGACATTGTCAGGTTAGCTGAACTATTCAGGTCAAAATGACTTGTGGCGTGATTAGTGGTAGTTCCACTAACAGAGCTATGGGAGGCATAGTCTCCAAATGTTATATATTGTTTGGGTTTTGCCCAGCTGTGGAACAGGGTGATCTGCTGTCGATTATTCTTGCGGCATCCATGTATATTTCCTGTCACAATGACCGGTTGGCACATCTGCGTTTTACCCTTGTGGAGCAGGACGGGTAAATATTGGATCTCCTTGGAGAGGCTTTTACGATGCAACTGTACATCAGAGATCGATATGACATTCAAATACAATGGTAGTCGTCGTACGTGGACGTGTAATACCCGTGTCTATTGTCAAGGCGAGAAAACATGTTAGCGCTATATATTAAGGAAATGGTAATTGCGATTATGTCCAAGGTATACTTCATCCGAGCCCAAAAGGTGATCGCAATCTTTGTCTTCGTGCGCTGCACCTATCGCTAAACAAGTCGCAATGCGAGTAGTTGATTGTATCAAAAGCGTTGCTGCTCATCGGTTGAAACTCTGGGATCGCAAGCGGTTCAATCGATTAATGATCGATCAGGAGATTAGTGACACGAACACCACCAAAGGCGGTTACATTTATAGTTTCATTGACAACGACAATGCCAATTTTAGTAAAATCATCAACGAAGCCTCTCAACAACATACTGCTGATTCGACATTGTAAATTTGGCAATTGGAAGCTCATTACGGTCGTGGACAAGACCTGGGCGGCAAAGCCGTCTCTCAAAAAAGTATCAGACGAAACCAATAATTTATCAGTGAAAACGATGGCATGATTCAAAGATACATCCGATACCGCATAGACAAGGGCACGCCTGTGATGATAGATCTCCCCACCCTTTGATTTTCAGTATTATTCCTATCCGTCTAGAGACCTCGATCAATTTAATCAATTATATAGAACTACAAGTGCGGGACACGTCTAGGATTTTTCTTCCGCTTGAGATCTACGTGGAGATCGAGGGAATACGTGTACGTATAGACCGCGATAACAATTATCCCGCCAGATTCACCGACAACTAAGCGAGATCAGGTGACCGTCCTTGGTGTTTATCAAAGATACGACTAATGAGGTACTTGGAACACCTTGAATTGTTCAGGCAATCCGTGGTCGACATATACGTTCATGCACGTGTTAATCCTACTGCTGACCTGCTGTCCCCGATTACCGACGCATTGATGAAATTCTATCCGACAAGACTCCATTGATGAAATGCGCAGGTGGTGGAATAGGGGTTATTGATGCGCCTGTTGAGAACTTGCAGACTGTTCCAAAACTCGAAGTGCTTGTTATTGAAAAACGTTATTAAAAATAATATCATATCATGAAGTTAATGTTGGACTTTGCCCAAAGCTGGTTACGAAAATAAAGAGCACAATACGAAACAATTGTGGGGTCACGGTGAACTTTCTCCTGCAAATATGAACTGGAATTATTCCCGTGTGGCTAACCCAAACACAACTTCATCCGCTTAATACAGTCAAACAAAAGAACACCTAAGTGGCATTAAAGTTACCCAGGTGTGAAGTGGCACAGATGAAAAGAGCGGTAGAATATTTTCATTCCTCGCAGCCATTCCTGCGTTGTTAGCGGCTGCAGTCGCCACGGTTGAAAAAGCAACTGCGTTCGGGGCCGTAGGAACTGCATTCTGGATGACTCTGAAAATGGCGGTGGGTGGAAAAATCGGCCGCGTAGCGTCTATTGGACGAGCAAATATAGGAAAACGTCCTCGAGAAGAATGCCCTCAAGCAGTGGTCTTCGACTACCTGGTACAACTAGCAAATTGTCTTGTCGTTGACGGTTTGCATACGCGGCAACATCTCAACATCATGTGTATTTTGACTCGTACAGGTGTGTATTTCCACTTGAAGTTATCGATTAATTGCATAGACGTTCCCGGGGTGCTAACGTTGGACAACAACCACTGTTATATTTAACTCTTCCGTTACCAACTCTGCTGGACGGACCCACATGTGGATATCATGTTGTGGAAGCACTGCGTGCACTCGAACGTTCACCAACACCACGCACGCGTACTGGTTTTGTATTGTCCCTTAAAAGGTTCACTTAATAGTATATGAAATGCTTATTGACATTTGTGGACGCTACAGCATAAGGACTCGACTCGGCCCTGATATGGATATGACCAGGTTTCCTATGAAAGCGGTTTTGCAGTTTTCAAGCCGGGTTATTTTTAATGCCGACCCGGGCGAGCTTGTGATTTTCCAAGACGTGGACATCATCATAATAATAATAATAATAAAAATAATAATAAAGACTTTATTTTTCAGAGGGTGACACAATTAGTTATAAATGAGAAACTAATCAACCTTGAGTACCTCTATTATGTACATATAACATACAAGCTAACAATGATATGTTTACACACCATTCGACACAGAAGCAATTACACAGTATATAAACAAATATGCACATAAATGCCACATTGATGCAGAAATGAAAATGAAGCAAAGGAGGTGGGTGGTGTAACATATACTTTTATATGTGCAACATTTTTTTATGATTTAATCCATCTAATACACCTATTGTTGAAGGAAGAGATGTTTGGAGCTGACTTAATATCACGTGGAATGTTGTTCCAATCAATCGCACCTGAAAATTGAAAGCTATTTTTGAATAGTTCCTTCTTTGGCTGGGTATTTGACATTTTGCCATTTTATTGATTTAAGGTTTGAGGTACAAGTAGGTTCTCTTTCCTGGAAAATGTGTTTTAGGTAAGTGGGGGCATATTTTGCAAACATCTTGCACATTATTTTATTTTGGCCTTTCTCAAAAATATTATTTCATGTAGGAGTAATACTTTGAATAGAAGCATTGAAGTTTGAACATTTTCTGTTTGCTGATCAAGAATTATTTTGCATGCTCTTTCCTGGAGTCTGGAAATTTTTCTCATATTTGTAGCAGTTGTGTTCCCGCAAATTATATTACAGTAATCAAGATGCAGTTGAATGTAACTTTTGTAAAAAGTAACTCTGTAGTGTAATGGAATGAAGGCCTTGATTTCCTTTCGGAGCCAGGGATAAGAGTTTAAGAGAACATTGCAAATTATTATCTACAAATATTCCAATATTCTATCTAAACATATCATTTTCAAATTAGCGTTATCATAGAGAGCATAGAGCATATCGGGTGGCAATCACGCTCTTTTTTGCCGTGTAGTTATCAACAAGACATTTGCACAACAACGTTGTTTTGAAGCCAAAAGGCGCTATCGTGAATAACCTGGCCGAAATCCCTGAAAATCGGGGAATTAAATACGCTGGCGTGTCGTCTGAATTTATCGAAAATTATGTCGACGACGCTAATACTCCAGAGAAACAATACGTAGATGCAAAGCACCAATACATGTAATAACTTCATGGGGTATATAAACGAAATAGTAACCAGCGAATGAGCGAGAAAGATTAATGTTATAATAAGTGGTCGATTTGGTTATGATTGATAACTCTGATGGACGTGAACCGCCCATCGTAAAGATGGATAAGTCTGGATGGTATTTATTTATGTTATGCTGATCTAGAGGTGTATGGGATACAATCACACCATTGGCAAATGATCAGCTGCGTATTGTTATATCACTAACACATGCCGTTAAAGACTCCCGGTGTCGAAATTTTTCACTTGTGCAGTACCAAAGTCATTAGTTACAGGAGATGAAATTCGGCATCTATCCGGAAGGGTACTGATTGTTGATGCTATTTGCAGAATCACCGCCGCAACCACTGTTGGCATGGTGTTGCTAAAGTTGTGATAGGCACACCAATCGGAATTGTTGTTCGAGCCATATCGGCAATAAAAAGTGTGACTGGCGGTACCGGCAAAGTATTTTTGCTATGTTTATATTCACTAGCACGTATCTATTCTGAAATTATCGCAGCGGCACAAATGAGTCTCAGCACCATTCCAAGCTGTACTATGTGGCTACGGGGGATAAAATGATTACCATGGCTGGGTTCGAAAAGCCGCTGGTGGAAATGGAAAACTACCGGCGACTCAGAGCCGAGATACAGAACCGGGGCATTAGAGACCCAAAACAGGTAGCCAATTTATCGGCAGTGAAAATCAAATATATGTATTCTATACCTCATTAATTTCCCCTCGCATCACGCATAGTAGTTGAGGCATCTCAAGGTAAATTCACTGGGGTGGGGACGTGCTATACACTGACGTGTTCTGCAGAGAGAAAGTTATGTACTGTAGAAAGCTTTGACCTACATCACTAACTAAAATCTCAGACTGCTAATTAATCGTACTACTCCAATACGACTAGATCGTAAAGACTTGTTTGCTTAATAAATAAAAAAGAAAGAAAGAAGGTGTAATGGATAAAGTGTTATTATCAGTGCTAAAAAAAAAACCCAGCAAACAAACAAACAAACAATTTTTGATGAGATAGACACGTAAACCACGTTGTTTGTGGTAACGCTTTTGTTGTTATTGTTACGCTAGGGCTATCGTATACCCGCAGTTTTGGCGTTTAATCTGAGCTGAATGTAATCGGCAATCTATTAAGCAAGTGATTAAAGTTTGAAAACAACCCAAACAACATGTTTAACCAGTTGCGAAACTTCAAATATTGGTCCACCTGCAAAGACTCAAAAATGCTGCCATAACCACACTCAATGCTGCATATGGAAAATTAGTGTTTATAAAGGCGCTGGCTGTGCAGTTCAAGAAGTAGTGGGGCGCTGTGAATGGAATCAGACCACAATTAATAGTTCCGCTGCATTGCCGAATGTAGTCTCAGTCTATTTTTAGAGCATTTTTTCCTGTCTCCTTTTGTTGGTGATACAAGAGTTAGATTTAGGCATTCTTGGTATGGATTTAAAGGTAATTGTTTATTCTTTAGAATATGAGATTATGGTGTGGTTATATGTGTGTGTTTCAGCGACAGTGTACATTGAGTAATAAGGTCTTAGTTATGATCCGGAAGTGAAATCTGTGTTCCATTGCACATTGGTTTATTTACAGTCCGGCCTCTCAAAAAAATAAAAAAAATAAAAAATGCCAGTGAACCTATAACAAGAACTTCACCGTGAAGTCATCTTTAAAGGTATTTTAGATTAACATATAATTTGTACTGATTCTCACACAGTGGAAAGTTCAGTACTGAGAAACAAATGTAGAGAATATATAGTAAAATTAATTGTGTTCTGGGTCCGAATGGGTCAGTTGAGGCAGAGGCATTGCGTTCGAGCGATTCGAACGTTGTTTGGCCAGTTGCGTTATATGCGATAATAACTTCGGTAGGGGTTGTAGGAATACACATCAGTTAGATCTGTGTGGTGCTTCGCCTCTAGCGGAGTGCACAACACAGGCTACTATCGCAAAGGCCGAGAATATATGTTCTGATTGTATCTTATCTCCTTCCGTCGCCATATTGTCCCATGTAAACGAAAATAGTTCAAAAGATAGTTCGCAATGGTGACGAATTACATCTGCGGCCTCTTTCTCATCTGGCTGTGAACGGCCTTTTTGTTCCGATTGATATGGAGATAGGATGACTGACCTCGAAGTTGCGAATGGCAGAAATAGCTGAGGTGGTCCGAATCGATGAACTAGGCAATCGGAACACCTCAAGACTATCGTGGTTCTTGTTATAGGTTCATAGCCGACTGGGACGAAGTAAGAGATGGCTAACATAATGACAACCAGGAATTTATCTTTGGCAGATCATGATCCCAGCAAAAGTCTAACAACTCCACGGGAAAATATTCCAGGGTTGCCAGACTTTGGCTGGCGGGTTAAGCTGGATTATGAGTGCCAGGAAAAGTGCAAACCGTTTACCACTCCTCGGCTGAGACAGTTGCCTGCACTTATTGGCTTAGGACTCCGGTAAGCAGCTGATAGTTTACAAGTAGCTTGGACCAGATAGAATTACACAGATATCTCTTTCTACTCTGCCTCACCAGATGGCTCTGTCTTGCCGATTGGTACTTGGTACTTGGTTACTGTCTTTAAATTATTCGATTTGTAAACCACACTGCGTTTTTTTTTTTTTTTTTTTTTTTTTTTTTTTTACAAAGATAATATCTTTGCAATTGTCTTTAAATTTCTAAAATTGATATTTACGAAATTTTACTCGTGTAATTTATTTTTTTTTTTACTTTGTGTACTAGTTGTAGGTGTATTAAAATGAAGATAGTAACTATTTGTACAGCGGCTTTTTACAGACTTTTTCAACGACTATTCAGATGGCTGTTGTGTACCCATTAATAGCAAAGGCTATCCACGCATACCCGCTATATTCCCAGACAATGTTGGGGGTGGGGGTGGGACTCAGAAAGTGTTTTGCGGACCCAAGAGGGTCAGTGGGCGTGACCCCAAATAAGCGACGTTGTTCAGCTGAGAATAAGCTATATTTCCATTGCATTATATAGAGAATTACTTGCAGCTCAAATAATATTAACAAAGGAAAATAGCATATGTTGCATTTGAATGCATGTAGAATGCATGTACAAGTGAAAACATAATCAAAAATAAAACCCAACAGATGATTAACTTAGCAAGGTCCAATTTCATCACCACACACAATCACATAAATACAGTGACACAGACATTAAATAAATTAAAAAAAATAAAATCAGTTTAAATTTTCTATCTTTAGAATGCATTTGACAGTGGAAAAGTTTCATATTTTGATCCATTCTTTGCAGCTGTCGATAGTTCAGTGGGGGGTGTGTGAAGATAATGTAAATGTCATTTGTGTTGATCTTTGCACTCATTAGAGATGGGTTTGGTACTGTTGTTCAGACTTTCCTGAGGATTGTGGGGTTTTTTTAACAGTGTATAAAGGACTTAACATGGCATTTCCCAAGGTATTCTCAGCCAGTTAAATAATTTGTGAAATGGTTGCATATCTCCAACTGCCTTACCTTTTAAATGATTCTATGATAATCAGCTGTATAAACTACCCTGAAGATGGTTTTACATGGGCTCTAAGCATGACCATTTACTTTTATACAGACTACCCGCTATGGACATGTATAGTGGTGGTAAAAAAAAATGACTATCATCCTAATTTTGTTACCCCTAAAATTGCTGAAAATTGTGTTTTTAGAACCATGTGTGGGGGTGGGGGCCTTGTGAATCAAAATTCATATTTTTTATGTGACACAATTTGTTATGGCAGGTTGTTGTTGTTTTGGGGTTTAATGCCATTTCTCATTGCAAGATAGGCTATTATATGGTGGCCAGTATAAGTGGTGGAAGATGAACCGGGGGGAAATCCCCAGTAAGAACCACTGACCAGCAGGAAAGTAGTGGCAACTTTGTAACATATTCACATTGACTGAGTCAAAGATTTGAACCCATGCGGACAGAGGTGAGATGATAGTGATTGGTAAAGGTGAATGCTTTAGACCACTTGGCCACTCATTGAAAGCGTTTAATACGAGTGTGAAATACACTGAATGATCTTATGTCAAATCATTCAGTAAACATAGTGCCTGATTACATATGCCATTAGGAGTATTGGTTAATAAACAGACAGAATGGGGGGGGGTCCAAGCCTGTAAGGGCATTGTTACAGGTTTGGACCCTCTCCAACCCTCTATCCAATAACCATTTAAAATTGTATTGATGTTTATTAGATGAAAGCATGTGTAAGTGTTGGGAAGGGGATGAGGGTGGAAAGCTCCAATCAAACATGTACTAACCTGCCTGTTTAAATAACAATTGTGATTAGGATAGACCCATGTGTGAAAGATCATAATTTTTTATCTTTTAGCTACAGATTTCTGAAATTTAACTGACTTATTTGTATGCTAGCTTGGTTGATGTTTTGAATAGTGTCATAAGTGTATGCAGTGACATAACTGTGTTACTAGTAGATTGAAATTTGTGTAAGGTCAAAAAATTTGTGTTTCCAGTCAGCCAACTGTCCCCGTTTTTTGTTGCCGACCCTAGCACATTTTTTCCACCAGGGTAAAAAGTAATTAAATAGATTTTTTTAAAAAAACTTTCTCAAATTGATTTGAGAATCAAATTGAGCTGGTTTAGCCCAGTACTTGAAGCACTAAGTACATTATATATACTAATAATATCGCAACTAAGTTAAAAATAAAATATGGAATGTTTTAATTAAATAATACGATTATATTTATTCTACTTTTATTTCCTTTTTTTTCTTTGTGATCATAAAACCATATGCCAGTAATTGAAGTTATCAAAAAGATATTAGTAAATAATACTTGTTGTTAGATATGTGGATGAGAAGAAAAGGAAGGATGCATATATACTTAGAGATGCAAAGACAGACATTTCTGTCATGTTACTATATATAGATAGATGAATAGGTTGATAATGGTGGTGTAAATAGCTGGATTTTAAGAAGAGAGAGAAAGAGACCTTACATTAGATTTAAAGTTGGAGGGTGATTAGCCAGAGTAGGGTTTTTTTTTTTTTGTTTTTAAAGTAGCAGGGTCTAAAGTAAAAGTAGTTCCCTGGCTGATAAGGAAAACCCTGTGAACTGATAACTGAAACAAATTTTGTTTTTTCAAACATGTTCATTAGATTTGTTTGTGGAAACTTCATAAAGTTTCCATTTGGTTACCCATATAATATACCTGTATGTTAGCAGACTGCTCAGCTGTAATTATCTATCAGTTTACTGGAATTATCATGTAAATAATAAATGAAAAATACAACCTGAGACTTGCTTCAGTGATTGGGCTTTTAAAGAAATCCTGGTGACTAATCATTAGAGACAAGTGCCTTTTATTTTCAAACACATCTGCTTAAGAAATCTCATGACTTATAATATTAACAATTAATTCTTGCCCAGTCACATGGAAATTGGCAACATACATCAAAACAATTAATTATAGCCCAGTCACCTGGAATTTGGCAACATGCATCAAAACAATTAATTATAGCCAAGTCACCTGGAATTTGGCAACATGCATCAAAACAATTAATTATAGCCCAGTCACCTGGAAATTGGCAACATGCATCAAAACAATCTTGTGACAAGCTGATTTTTTTCATGGTAAGATTGGCACTTATTGGAACTCACAATATCCCAGTCGCTAGATTAAGACTTAAAAGTCAGTGAATCACGCACACACACAAATATTACAATTATGTAACTGATAATAATATAAATGTTTATTGCCCTATTGTCAAAACTTGCTTTAATAGTAAATATTCACATTATCTTATCAGCATGACAAATTAGAGACCAGCCTTGACATTGACTATAAAATGAAATTGACAGACTTTGTCAGTATATCATATGAAATAAAAGATTGATAGACAAAAGAAACTGGTGGTAATTTTACATAATAGAAGAATGTGGTACATATAAATGCTAAGGTCATGATGTCAGTAATTTGGCAAGATAACAGTATAAAACTTACAGAACATAAAGCAATATGATCTAAACATGACCTTTCTCTCTCCCTCCCGCTCAGTTTTTGGACACCTACGGGCAAGTACCTTGCAAACTTGAGCATGTTGGGGTGGAATTTGAGCTTGTCCTGGATTTTAAAACCTTGATTCAGTCAAAATAAAGTATGCTATCAATTCAAGTACCCGATGTTCTGTATATGTTTAAAATGATAGTACTTGATGATTGTGAGAACACTCAAATAGAGCCATATTATAAAATGTACTCTGACCTATTTTTGGTCACTAAACCATTTGATGTATTCAGCAAGACATCATTGATATCTTTATGATTAAGACAGTTTTGTAGCAATGTTTTGTGCTTTGAAGTATTTACAAAATACTGTATTGAAGTTTTTAAGAAATGCCATTACAGGGTTCTGTTGGGATGCTGAAATCCATACAGAAATACATGTGCATGAAAATTCCAGCAGCAGTGTCCTTGAATGTGTTTTGATCTGGTTGAACAAAGTGAACATCGATTGTATAGTATCCTGGTTATAAAAGTGTAAAGGTTATTGTAAAGGGATTAAGTGAAGACATACCAGATCTTGCTAGATAAGGAGATTAAGACATCTGTTAATAAAGATAAAGAGATTAAGACACCTGTTAATAAAGATAAGGAGATTAAGACATCTGTTAATAAAGATAAGGAGATTAAGACACCTGTTAATAAGATAAGGAGATTAAGACACCTGTTAATAAGATTCTTGTGTGTTATCCTGACTTGGATCAATAGGCTAATTACATGCGATTTTGACTCCTGGCTTTGATAAGCATACAATGAGTCCATGATGCTTGGAACAATTGCATTTTATTGTATACCATATTTAGAAAAAAATATTCCAAGATTCTGAGACTTCTTCCTAAAAATATATAATTATTTTGGCCAGAGAAATAAGAACCTCCATGTTAATGATCAGTGAATCAGCTGTCTTTAAGTGTCATGTGAAACGATTATCTAAAGTGTGCTTTTCCGATGGCAACTTTTCATTTTTTCTTTGGTACCAAGCACAAGGCTGCAAATCAGCATGATTCTTGTGAGAATAGGCAACAAAAGTAAATAATGGGTCTATGGTAATTTTAAAATAAGATGACTTAAGAAAGTATGAAGACAATCGCACACTTACATACAATATAAGTACCTCATGGACAACTTGTATCACACACTTACACATCATATAAGTACCTCATGGACAACTTGTATCACACACTTACACATAATATAAGTACCTCATGGACAACTTGTATCACACACTTACACATAAGTACCTCATGGACAACTTGTATCACACACTTACACATAATATAAGTACCTCATGGACAACTTGTATCACACACTTACACGTAATATAAGTACCTCATGGACAACTTGTATCACACACACATAATATAAGTACCTCATTTACTACCTGTATCACACACTTACACATAATATAAGTACCTTATGGACAATTTTATCACACACTTACACATAATATAAGTACCTCGTGGACAATTTGTATCACACACTTACACATAATATAAGTAACTCATGGACAACTTGTATCACACACTTACACATAAGTACCTTATGGACAATTTGTATCACACATTTACACATAATATAAGTACCTCATGGACAACTTGTTTAAATTCCTAGGGATGTGTTAGTTTTAAAAATCATATTTTGAATTCTTTGATATTTTCACCAGGTGTCTTTACATGTTGACGAATTAAATTTCATGCAACAGCACTGGACTGTTGGCAACTTTTCTTGCAATTTTGGGATGACATTGAAAATGTTTACCATTTTCAGCTGATCTCTGTTGATTCTTTGTGTGGAAGTAAATTATAATTTTTTTTGAGATAGTTTAGTTCAATTTTAGACCAATAATCCATCCATTATTGTATTTCATGATTGGAAGTATATACATATTGTAATCCATAATTGGGAGTACATGTATATACATATTATAATCCATAATTGGGAGTATATATATATATATATATATATATATATATATATATATATATATATATATAATTCATGATTAGAGAGTACACACATATTGTAATCCATAATTGGGAGTATATACATATTGTAATCCATAAATTGGGAGTACATGTATATACATATAATCCATGATTGGGAGTACATACATGTACATATTATAATACACATATAAGAAGCAGGTTTAACTTTCAGTTTATTCAGTAATGCAGTATTAGATGACAATATGCATGTAGTTCACACGATTATCTCACAGTAAATGCTACTATAGTCTTCATCAATTGACTGATGAATTTATCCTCAGATATGGTGTGTATACACAGGAAATGTGTAATGTACAGTACCATACAACTACCAGTATTTATGCTTGGTATTGATTGATTATTAATATTCATTTGGTAGCTTGTAGCTAAGTTGAAATCTCATGATATAATCAAAGGTTTCTGATTTCCATCAGGGTCACTGTTTTGATTAATTTAGAGGAATTCCTTGAACTATTCCAGACACTTCCATATACATGACATTTAATGAAATGATTACAACACATAAGCCTGCTAATTTGAATGGTGATATATGAAACAGCTTGTTCAATATCAGATGTTTAGCGGAATAATAAATACAGTTATAACCATAAACATAATTCATTCCCTGAGCAATAAATAGTTTTTCTTGAAAACATCTTGTACAAAATCTGTTATCATCAGGTAAACCTGAATTTGAAAGCAGGTTTTGACTCGTGCTGGAAAGAAGAACCAATGATGCAAACTTGGCAAAAGTCAGCATTGTTCTGTTGCCATGGTTTAAACTCTAGAAACTTGAGAGGAGACGTGACTTAGCCAAAATTGTGATAGCTTTTGCCTTGGAAATCTATCAAACTCAAGATTTTTTGCTGTTGAAATTTTTTTTATTGCAATTATTTTTCAGCAGCTGATTTTCCATAAGTTCATTAAAGTATACATAATTTAATATTTAGTGCTAGATAATATTGTGTTAAATATGTTAAAGTACAAAAAAATATTGATGCTGAAAATATTGCTGTTTCTGTGTGTTGCCAATGTATGGGCATATACTCTCCCTCATGTCCCTTTTTTTGCAGTTCCACAAACACACAGTGTTTTATTCTAACTTTGATACCTCAAGTCCATCAGAGTTGGAAGTTTTATTTCACTTATGTTTTTGGATTTTTTATTTTTAAAAAACGTAAAGCATTTTAACTAAAATTTCTGTGATTATCTTTATTTTTATACAGCAGTCATTAAATTTTATATTTCTTGGTGTGGGAAGTTCATAATTTTTTTTTAATGATAGTAGCACCTTATATTGGACTTGAGACTGTGTTTCACTAAACTGTTAAGCATGATCTTGACAATGTCTTTTAACACAAGTTTTTGTTGGACTTCAGACTGTGTTGTTATAAACTGTTAAGCATGTTCTTCACAATGTCCTTTAACAGGTTTTTATTGGACTTGAGACTGTGTTGTTATAAACTGTTAAGCATGTTCTTCACAATGTCCTTTAACGTAAGTTTTTATTGGACTTGAGACTGTGCTGTAGTGAGCTGTTAATTAAGCATGATCTTGACAATGTCCTTTAACATAAGTTTTTGTTGGACTTCAGACTGTGTTGTTATAAATTTTAAGCATGATCTTGACAATATCCTTTAACATAAGTTCACTGATACTCATCAGATCAAGTTTTATACCATCTATAAATGATGTATATCACTATAAGTACAATATCCATGAACCATGGATTATTATGTTTTCAATTATATTGTACTTGCATAGGTTGACATTTTGCTTACTTCATTACATGCATGTTATATGTAACTTAGAAGTGACATACAAGTCCTACAAGTGACATATAAGTCCCCTATAAGTCCAGCATATATCACTTATAAGTCGGAGTAAGTTATGTTCATTGGTTATTATATTGATGAAACTTGGCATGTTGACACATCATAATAAGTAATATCTTGCAGTAATATTCCTTCCTTGACACAGAGACTTAGTTGTTTGTTTAGACTCACAGTCAGTGGGTAATGGGTTTGGACCCTGTGCAGACCAGCTGCTGGTACTAAAGTAGAAAAACTTTTAAATGACTTCTCTCAAAAACAACTGTGCAGAATTTGACTAGACTTGACATAGAGCAGTCTGGTATAAAAGACTTCAAAATTTGTAAAAATGATTCTAATCCATCATCAGATATGTGCTACATTACTACAAATAGAAAATACTGTTCAAACCTTCTAAAAAATTGCTGAACAGAATTTTTTTAAAATTTGTAGCAACCATTCTGGCTTAAAGCATGTTTATATTTTTAACAAGGATGCTGGTCTGTCATTAGTTATGGCTGCTGTTACTAAAAATAGAAAAATCATTACATGATATCTGCTTAAAACAGTATTGAACCAATTTGACAGAAAGCATCTACGTATGAGGAGTTTCAGGTTTATACCAACTGACACCATTCTGTCATCAAATGTGGCTGCCATTTAAAAGAAAACAACACTTATCAATAACTTTTTCTCAAAACGCACTCAGCAAAATTTGACTTTTATTGACAGAAAGCAACTTTGGCCTAAAGGGTTTTCAAGCCTCAGCAATGTCATCAACTGTGGCTGCCATTGTAAAAAGTAGAAAAACCATTTAACAAGTTCTTAAAAATGAAATTTAATAATTTGACCAAATTTGACATCCTGACATGAGTACTTTAAACTTTGTTAAATTTATGTCAGTGCTGTCAGATATAGCTACCATTACTAATACATGTAATAGACAAACCCTTAACAGTTTCTCAAAAACTACTCTTCAGAATTGGATAAAATTTGACATAAAAGATTGTGGCATAAATAAATGGCTATCAGTTTTATGCAGATGATACTGATTTCCTATCAAATATGACCATTGTTGCTAAGATAGAAAAACCTTTAAAAGTCTTCTTCGCAAAATTCTCCAAACAAACTTCTACCAGATTTAACAGAAAGCATGCTGGCATGAAGGCCTTTCAAGTCATTCAGTGACTTGTTCTCAAAAACCACTTAAATAAATTTGACAAAGTTTGACTGAAAGCATCCGGGCATGAAGGGCTATCACATATATAAAAATATTGCTGAATTACCATCAGATATGGCTACAAATTCTTAAAATAGAAAGACCTTTGAATAATGTCTTTCCAGTCTGACATAAAAACCACTGTAGAGAATTTGACCAAATAATCATTTTTGTAATATATGTGATCAACTGCACTGGAAAAAATTTCAATGGAAAGCATTCTACTGATACAGATTTCTTGGCTATCTGCTCTTGTTCTTTTTTGTTAGGTAAACATCGTCCGGGTAAGCAGTCTCATGCCCACTTAAGACTCTTGCTACAATCACAAATATTTATGTTACAAGTATATATTAATATTATACAGTCGATACTTTTTTAATGGTTGTTTATATTGACCAGTCACCTGTTTGTAACAAACAGCCACTTGTAAAGATCCATTAAACAAACATTTGAAAGAAATAAAACTCATGTAGGCAACCATCTGCCTTCAGGGGCCACTCTTATCATGTTTCAGCGGTTGATGTTTAATACATGTTTGACTGTGTAACGATATAAAAGCTTTACATTAATCATTGAACTTTTAAGTAATGTTTAGCTACTGACAACTTGTCTATAAAAAATTTCCATGAACACATATAAAGCATTTTAATGCAAAGCAAAATATTGAATCATTGTTCAAAGAAAACAGTTACCTTTATTTCTGAATTGTTTCCTTGTTTAACACATGTATCAAATAATGTATAATGATCAAGCAATTTAAGAATATATTATGTCTACCTGGCAGGTATAGTTCGTATATGCTAAAATGCAGACGACAAGGCAGACGTCCCCATATGGACCATACCAATCCTGTGTATCACAAGCCCATCTATGGTATGTATTCAAATTTATTTAGCTATGGGAAGGTGCAGAAAAAAATTTTAAAACATAAACTCAACAAAAATTAAATCATATTTTTCTTCTAAATATCCTGAGACAGTTTTCAGCAGTGCTGTAGTGTAGTATAATTAGAAAATGTTGCCAACAATTATCAAGTTATTACAACATAAAATTATTAATTGCCTTGTTTGCAGAGTTCCATTCCAGATAACTCCGAAAAGTAGTATATTTGGTATCCTAGGTAACTATGCAATGATTAACACATTAAGCAGTACTTGATTGACAGTTCTCTGCTGGTCATTTGCACACTATTTAAACAAAACTGTTGTGTTCTTAAATGTAAATATTCCTCTGCTTCATTTTCACTTTCAACCCAGGTTTGAGCCTCTTGGTTACTCTTTGTGGGTAAGGACTGTCTCATGGGCAAATGTCAATTTTTGGTATTTACATTTGATTTTTTATGCCCAGTTAAGTTCCTACATAGTGATCCTACTGAACACTGCTAAGCCTAACAAAGCCATACAAAGCCTGACAAAGTCTGTCAAAGCCACACTAAGCCTAACAAAGCCATACAAAGCCTGACAAAGTCTGTCAAAGCCACACTAAGCCTGACAAAGCCATATAAAGCCTGACAGTCATGCAAACTCAAAATAAAAAAGTGTATTTATATTTTAAATGATATTGATGAATAAATTAATCAATTTGAAAGACTAATTTTCAACATAATCAAGTTAAATGACCTAAAATTGGGAGACAAAGTTTTAATTCAAACTATGATAAAGTAATAACAATGTCTGACAAAATCATATTTGAAATGTTTGTTATTATTTTAATAACTGTTAATTTGCCTGATTATTGAATAAAAATCCAATTTTTCAATGTGTGTCCTAATGATTTATCAATTTTCTTTTTGACACCTCTTGATAATATGATCTGTCTGTATTTGACAAAGCATAAGAAAGGCAGACAAAGTGAGACGTCATATTAGAAAGGTGTATTTATATTGCAGTATTAGTTGGATGAATAAATCAACCAACCAAAAGAGTATGGTTCAGGATATGCTCCATTAATTGACTGAGAATCGGTTGATAAATTCCAAATCTGGATAATAACAAAGTCAGACAAAATCATATTTGAAATCTTTTTTATTATTTTAAAATATGTAAATTTGGGTAAACTATGGAAAGAAAATGCTACCGGCTCACTGCTGTTTGAAGATTTACACCAAGAAAGACAAGAACCTGTCTCAACCATATAATTAAAAGCCGATAGAGCAATATTGGTCTTTATTTACAAAGTCACATAATAATTCTCAGCAAATATTTGTTAGTTAGATAGACAATGATACCCATTACTGTTCAGGTTAGGAATGATGACTTTGCATGGCTTTTCCATTTTATGACATTGTGTGGATGTGTATGAAAAATAGTCATTTCTGTCAATAATTATTGGATATACACATTTTAAAATAATAATAAACATTTTATTTATGATTTTATCAGGCTTTTTATGCCTTACTAAGATGCAACAAATTCGGAATTTGTCTCCCAATTACTAGTCATGTGTTATGGTATATGTTGCAAATTTAAACTTTTTCTTTTGATAATTTTGCAGCAAACACACCCTACAATAATAGTACACATTTTTAATATCAGTTTGTATGACATTGTCGGGCTTTGTCTGCTTTTGTTATGCTTCATCAAACATCTACAGATTTTTTGAGTTTGTCGACCTGTTTGGTAACTCAATATTATTTACTTAGAAATATTGCATTTTCTTTACATTGTTTAATCAATTATCACATTTTGGAATAAATATTAAGATCATTATTATTTGCAGGTATACATGTTTATGTGACCTTTTCACCTTGGAAGTTTCTAGAATGGATCTTGTTTATAAATTTGATAGGAAAATGACCGACATTGTGATCCTTATATTGTGACTTAAGTTTTTATAAATAGGAGAAGTAAATAGAAATTCATCATTCCATATATTAACATCAGTCTTAGTGGAGTAAATTATAGCTGTGTTCAGTTTTATTTTTAGAGGATTTATTTACTAAAAATATTCACTGGAATTACAAAGTGGTCAGTAATACTTTTGGACTACGTCACTATTTTATTATTATTGTAAATTCATTTACAGACATTTTGGGTTATATTGCAGTACATCAAGATTGTTAGCACATCTATAGTATTCCAGGCTAGTACTGGTATATCAGCACTTTCAAGATTGGACTTCATTCAGAATACCAATGGAATTCATTTAGAATACTCCATACTTTTAGATTTGCGATAGAATATTTAGGACTTTTTGGGATTTAATTCACAATACTGTAAGTTCTTTTTAAATTTTACTTTGTGTTGTAGGGAAATAAATATTTGTTGAATTTTACAAAACTTGTTTGTTTTTTCTCTTTTCTATTACTTTGTTCTAGACTAGTGTCATGAGATTATGAAAATGATACTAATATAGCTGCCATTAGTTTAAAATCTTGTTATCACTGCTCACCTTGTATGTATTAACAATGGTTTTTTACTAAAAACTTTTTATTGTGTCTACTTGGTCCAAATGAAAATGGTGGTTTTCAGACACCCGGTATAGCCACCATGGTGGCCATCTTGAAAATCTCATTTTCGCTACTTTTCCTGAATGGTGGCCTTATTGACGTGGAGTTTTCAATTCAAAGACTTCTCCAGAATTGGTGGCTGTAGAGACATGGGATTTTCATTTGTAGACTTCTTGTCTAGTTAGTTTTACATGTGTAAGGTGCTGATATGACATCCAATATGGCAACGATCTTGAAAATCTACTTCTGAATGGATAGTTGTAGTGACATGAGGATTCCACTGATAGATTTTCTTATGATATCTACAATGAAAATTATGCCACTCAGACCTCCAGTATGGCCAACAGAGTAGGTTTTTTGAAAATCTTGTTAAATCTACTTCTCCAGAACACATGGCTGTATAGACATGGTTTTTTGTTGTTTTTTTTCACTAAAAGACTTATGTGATTTCTAGTTTCTCATTAAAGGTATCTCTGGTGATTTTAAACCTCTAATTTGGTAACCATGGTGACCACCTTGAAAATCTTGTTGTGACTAGTTCTCCCCCAAGTGGCTGAGTGGTCTAAAGTGCTCACCATTACGGATCACTGCCATCTCACCTCTGTCAGTGTGGGTTTGAGTCTCAGGTTCGGTCAATGTGGATATGTGAGAAAGCTTGCCAGTAGCTTCTCGTGGGTCATTGGTTCTTTCCGGAGTTTTCCCAGGTTCTTCCTCCACCATTTATACTGGCTGCCATATATAGCCCATCTTGTGCTGACAAATGGCATTAAACCCTACAGCAACAACAACAACTAGTTCTCATTAGAAAGGGTCCTATTGACATGTAGCTTTCATTAAAACACTTTTCACAATGTGTAGTTGGTCTCGATTGAAAATGATGCCGATCTGACGTCCCAAAATTTTTATAAAACACTATAGCAATATGTAACTGGTTCCAAATGAAAATTGTGCTTATCAGACCCTCGGTATGGCACTTGTAACCATCTAATATAATCTTGTTATCTTTACTCCTCTTCCATGAATGGTGACATTGACATGGGGTTTTCATTGAAACACTTCTTCCAATATTGAATTGGTTCTGAATGAAAATGGTATAGATCTGAAGATGAACATGTCCACACTCTCATAATGGATGTTTGGAAAGAACACAAATTTAACTTGGTCAAGCCAGAGGTTATCACTTGCATTTTTTGTACTTCATTGAGCTTACAAACAGTGACCTCTGCATATATAAGTAAATTTGACTTTATATTTAGTTGCATTACAAATGAACAAGTTGATAGTCTGCTCTTGACATTGTTTTTAAGTTAAAGGTGTGACTTCAGTTTTGAGCTATACTGCATGATTAAAAAATGTATGAATGTATTCTTATCATTTAACCCAATTTGTGGATATTAATGAATAATAACTTGCTTCAGTAAGTTTGTTTTTGTTTCTTTATAAATCAATTTCTTATCTTGTAAATTTAAACAAAATTTTCATGTGCTTTTATTTGACATTGTCTGAGACAAGTTCAGTTTGGAATGTCTGTTTCATGACAAAGAAATGTGTACTGAATTTATAGTTGTGAATATTTTACCTCAAACATAGAAAATAATTCAATTACAAATTTGATATGTACTGTATGAGTTTAACAAGTATAACAGAGATGATTTTCAGTACATGGAAGGTATACAGAAGATCTTGGATTCCTGAATATTCTTTTCAGCCAATACATATTATGGTCATATCCAGACTTGGTACATATTGTGGTCATAATCAAAACTTGGTACATATTATGGTCATCATCAAAACTTGGTACATATTATAATCATTATCAAAACTTGGTATGTATTATGGTCATCATCAAAACTTGATACATAATATGGTCATCAGTTAAAGAAGGACGTATTGACAAATTGTTATGCTGTCTTGATTTTTGTATGAGTTATTACTCTTTTTATCTACAGCTTGATGGAGTGAGTCAAAGATTTGTTTGAATGCAGATACTTTTAGAGTTTTCCTTGGTTTGCGGTGGAATTTAGTACATATATTTATTATCAGGAGATGGACATTTTGGCCACTTATTTTACTTGCACTATTTTCAGAAAAGTTATGCACTTTTTGTAACTGTAATACAATTTTTATGAGTAAATTGCTTACCATTCATATAGGTTTTGTCTATAATGCTCATAGACCAAACTGACCTTATAGGATGGCATATTGTCCATTGTCTATCTGTCCATTGGCATGAGTTTGTTATTGCTGCACCCACTCACCCCAAGTACTAGGGGGATTACCAAGAAACTTGACACAAACATTCATCCCAAGGTCTTTTTGCTCTGAAATGAAAATGGTGCAGCTTTGATTTTTTTTAAAATCTTGTTATTGCTTCTTCTGAAAGGTTTGTCCTATCATTGGTGGTTTTCACCAGAAGTCTTCTGATGAAGCCTCGTTGATCCTAAATGAAAATGGTGCTGATCTGACATCAAATCTAAATAACACTGCAGGCATCTTAAAAATATTGTAATTGCTACTCATAAATGGAAATCATATTGACATGAGGATTTCACTAGAAGACTTCTTATGTTGAAAATGGTGCTGATATAACTTCAAAGTTGGCCAACACTGCAGCCATGTTGAAGTTCTTAGTATCCTCCTCCTGAATGAACGGCCATATCAACATGGGGTTTTCACCAAAAGACTTCTAATGATATCTTGTTGATCCTATTTGAAAATGTTTACAATTGCATCCAATATAGTCCCAACAGCTGCAACAAATTTGAAAATCTTGTTCTTGCTCAAGATTATCAGAGATGGTTTCCACACTCATCAGTTACATTGAAGAAGCAGTCTTGTCTTGGATTTCTGGACAGCTAGTAGAGCATCTGTTCCGTCAAGGGGCTCTTGTAAACGGAAGTTTCAGCACTTTATTTGGCTATATCATACTAAATAAAAGGAGCTGCTAAAAGGGTGCCTTTCCCAAGGACACATTGAGGTGAATGGGATCTCTGTAGTTTCAAGCTATTACCCAGGAACTACCATAGGGCCAGTGTCAGTTTCATGTCTAAATTGGGTTTTTCATGCCCATAAGTGCATATATGGTTAATTAATGGAAATATTAATAGTTTCCATTCTTGTAGAATGGGGGGATGTCAGTTATTTGGGGTGGGTGGGTGATGTACATATTTTTTGCAGAACTGAGGAGCAAGACATACACATGTTTAGATTTTCCATAGAACTACTGTTTTAAGCGGGCTTGGTTAAGCACACACTGCTGTACTCTTTTGCTAATAGCTCAAAAACATTTATATTAGAATTCCTAAAAATTATAATTGCTCTTGTTGGACATTTGTTTCTGAAATTGACATGGTGACCCTATATTTGTGGAATTTAATATAAAACATGTAATGGAGATGTAACAAATTATGACAAAAAGGAAAAATTGATTTGTTCTTGCCATGGGGCTTAATGCCATTTCTCAGCACAAGGTAGGCTACATATTGCAGCCAGTATAACTGGGGGAGGAAGAACCTGGGTAAACCCTGAGAAGAACCACTGACCCACAAGAAGCTAATGGCAATCTTTCTCACTCACCCGCACTAGCTGAGCCCTCAGACTTGAACCCACACAGAGAGAGGTGAGATGGCAGTGATCTGGGATAGTGAGTGCTTTAGACCACTCGGCCAAAAACATTGATACATGTATACCTATGTATTAAATGTTCCAAAAGATTTGTCCTTTTCAGTTCTGCTGTATAGTGTTAGTATTATCCTTCCATCATTAACTGGTTTCCTGTCAAACTAATTAATTATGCTGAAAACTACCTCCAATTTAACACCTTTTCAATGGACATTATGAGGTTTCATTTGATCAGGTCCCTCAATAAGTCTTTGAGAATGTTAATGAAAGTTTTTTGTTTTTGCTAGTCTCTTTTGTTTTCTTAATTCAGGCCGTGGCTTCACATATTTTGTTCGGAAGGTATCATTTGCTAACACTTCGACACAAACCACCTGGTGTGAAAGACTTATAATGCCTCTTGTACAGACCCTGGGGCAGTTGTTCAGTTATAGTATTTTTTGACAAGTCCAGGGGATAAGGTTTCTTATCTTTTCCATTTGTGGCTATTGAGTGTTTTAACAATTGAGAAAACATAACAACCAAACAAGCTAAGTTGGTGATACCTATGTTATTGTCTAACAAAGAAACAATGTGTAAACTATATCTGGTCACCTTTGAATTTAGCTTAGTTGACAACATCTTCATTGACTGTTCGACAAAGAAACAATCTGGAAACTAAACCTAGTTTTGTTTGCATTTTACTTTTTTACTATGTTTATTTTGCAGTTGAGTGAATAAACAAATGAAAGACAATTTGATTTAATGATATTTGAAAACTCAGATGTCTACTTGCACAGAGAATATGCAGGTCAAAACCTTTGATCTTTTACACGTCTGGCAAATATCGGATTGTCAAGATTTCTCATATATAGAATGAAAGCTGGTGAGTCATGGAGGCTTTGCCATCATGGTTTATATAGAATCCTAGGTACCAAAGGTGATAATGTAAATTTCAATTCTCCAAGAAAATTTTCAATTTAGCACAAGGGCCTGGTCAGTAATCCAGTTCAGTTAAGTTTATTGGTACAAATTCCAATAAAAGGATTATCCCCAAAGCAACACATGCTTTCACATACAGACATGTAGTAAATACCATACATTATGTTAGATGATACACATTGGATATAATGCAATATAAAAACATCTTCATAATATTAAAACCATTTCAACTTAGAATAGATATAAATGTTCATGGTTAACTTATTGATTTACATATCAGTGTGCTTCTGGTCTTTCTTATTCAGCAAATTTCCTGTCATTTTGTACTAACTGAAAATAGAGGTAAACACTTTGTCAATATAAGAATTATTTCATTATGTATAAATATAATTTTTGTTTTACCAAAAGGTAGTACAATATCAACTACTTTGATAACAAAAAAAGGCTTCTTTACTAGTCAGAAAAAAGAGGGCATTTAACAGTACGATTCATTTTCAATATCTAATTTAAACAGACATGTTCCTACAGTGAGGACCTGGTCTTAATTCCACCAACATACCGCATAAAGTTATGTCTAGACTTAGAATGTGTGATTGGTCCAGTTTTAAGTCTGACTTAAATTTGTACCAGTCAGATTGCTGGGTTCAAGACTTTGCAGTAAATTAAAACTAAACCTGTATTGCTGAAATATAGACCTGGGCCATGGCTTAACAAAACTGATTACTCGTTGTCTAGGTTTCTTTAATTGTCTGAGAGATTTTTTATCCAGTGAGTATTCATTTTTCAATTTTTTGTAAGTTTGAAGTTATTAATATTTGAGAATTATTACTGTCATTAACAATACATGTACTTCTTTTCCAGAATTCTTCATGTGCCATGTTAAACTTTTGATCAATAGCAGATATTAGTCTTGGTAGCATAACTGTACTTTGGTTCCCCCCTCCCTTTTACACTATATACTTGCTTATAAGTCAAGTCAAACTGCAGACTGCACAGATCCAGATCTGCCATCGAATAATGCACTGGCAGATCTGGGTTTGTTCAGTTTGTTAGGAGTAATCATTAGAACAAAACACAACATAGGCTCTGATCGGCAGGCGCATTATGCAACAACAGATCAGGATCTTTGTTGTAAGCAAGTACATATGGTAACTAAACCCAGTTTTACAGTTAAGAACAAAAACATAACAAAAACAAGAGATTCCAAATCATTTATGTATAAATATATGATCATATATGTTCTTCTTTTGCTTGAGTATCATGTCTAAAATGAATTATATTGTAATACCAAAAGTTGACACTTGAATTTAGAACAAATGGCCACAGAAGTCTGTATGTACCAAGCATTAACATAAATTGAGTAGTTTTAGGAACTCCAAGAAAAAATGTCAGAAACTTGAACTGAGCTTTTTGCAGGAATGAAATTGTCATACTTGTTTTCAAATAGTTTCTATAATTAAGAAATTAAAGGACCAAAGGGTCAGTATATAAAGGGCTTTAAATATATAAAGGCCTTCAAGTTCTTGAGTTTTGAAGAAAATGTGTCTTAAAATGGCATGGAATATATTTTATATTCAACTACAGGTGAACCCCACTATAATGTGGGATATGTAGTTAGGATCCATGGCTGTTGATTGGACTGCAATATAGTGGGCACAATAAAAAATTCTTTGAGTGCATGTTACAAGTGTTGGAGGTTGGGGGTGGATAATCAAAACACCAGTCAAATAATGTAGTAAATATTATTATTTCCTGGCATTATATTTATAACAGTAGGGATTATGATGGCCCCACATTTGATGAAAAGTTATTATTGCTGTGTAAATACATTATGATCCGTAAGCAAAAGGTTTTTGATGCTTACTTGAATTATTTTTATATATTTATCATCATCTTGGCTGATATTTTGAGTAGTGTCAGGAAATAAGGGACATCTACAACAAAATATCTTAAGCCAAGACATAATTGTGTTACATCTGAAATCATGTTATAATGATATGCATTATAGCAGGGTTCACATGTATTGAATGTGACTCCAATGCGAAGGACATGGCTTTATTCACTTTAGCAGGTACACATGTACAATGTATACATAAAGACTGTTGATTGCACTGTAATTCTGTCTCTTCTTCCTTGTAAGGCACATGTATACGTTTAAACTATGCTTACAGTACATGGAACTTTGCTATTTTATTGTAATGACTCGGTCATGTTTTGAAGCACTGGATGTACAAGGCACATCTATATTGATTCATGATTTCTGCATAATCAGGTTACATATTGATCTGATCTCTATTTTCTAAGCACAGATAGACAGTTATATTAGCATGAAGTGTGGTTTTTAGTTATCATAATCATTAAATTAAATTGGTAATTTATTTGAATTTTTTCAACCATGGATGGGTTCATCATTAAACCTTGCATGTGTTGGCAAAATCCGAGATTGCACACATGGAAAGCATGTGTTTGAAACACTGTTTGATCCAGTTGTTTAATGATAACTCTCAACCCTGTAATTCCCCATTGAAGTTTAATCATGAATTTTCCATTAAAAGTCTTTTTCTCTTTACAAGTTTGATATCTTGTAAGCAACTGAATTGAGTAACTGATAAATGGTAAACATTGTTGCTAATTGGCCCCAAAGAAAGGGATATTGTTTAGGTAGAAAACTAATAATTACCATGCACCAAATGTCATTATTATTATTATTATTATTATTATTATAAAGATTGTTTTATATGCGCTATTTATCAGAATCAGAAAATACAAATACATGTACATGTTGCTTGGTTCCAGATTTATATTCCACACAATACTGTATTACTGTATCCATCTCACTTTAAACCATCCTATAAATTAAATTATCACAGACTTTAAAAAATCACTGATCTTTTGGGGGTTTTGTGTGCCATGCAAAAACACTAATTTCACTACTTATTGACAGCTTGAAGAGAGGACCGACTCTTCTGTCAGCCAGCTTGTATAAATTGTGCTTGGAAACAGCTGTTCACACTTTAAATACAATATTTCGATTAGCTAGTTGTTTGCAGAGATTAGAAGACAGTTTACTTATGTTGGTAGCCTGTGATGAATAGGAAATCAAAAGGTGCCAAATATGGCTATTCTTTGTGACCAATGAACTGAAATTTTGCCTGCCTGACAAGTTTTAAATATTGAATGAATCCTGACCCTAATTAAAAGGGATGTAATTCATATCTATTCTCAATGATAAAAATTTTTCTTCAGACATAACATTAATTCTCAAGCAAATAGATGAAGATATCGAACTATACCAGGCACAAAAGGTACAGTAACTTCCATTTCTACTGTGATAATCAAAACTACTTTCCAACCATCTTGTAAACAAATTTCTTCAGCCCTCTACCCTAATGATAAAAACTTCATCCCTTTAAAATTTGACATATTGACACCTTAGGGTTATACTGTCAACATAGCTGGAGTATGGATTACAAGTGAAATAGAAAATAATATCTGTACATCGATTAATATGATATTCCTATATCTAAACAATTCCTTCCTCATGAAGCAAAACTTTAGTTTGCATAGACTGAGTGGTCAGTGCAAATATGCACCAGTGACCGCCTATACACAGTGAGATCATTGTTTAGCTAAGATACACTGGGCCATTCACTGCCGAAGGCAGGTGAATGTTACTTACAGGACATTTACGTTGGAAATTTTGGGGTGGGGTGGGGGAGGGAAATTTGAATGGCTGTTGTGTACAGGTGACTGTTGGGACAGATTTGACTGCATCTATAAGAGAATCTTTAAAAATTTGCCAATAATAGCTATTGATAGTTTTTACCTATAAATGTGTACACAAAAAAGTAGTGTACAAAAATTAGTTTATTTTTGTTTGCAGTGGTTTATCATCCTAAAGATTTTAGTAATTTTTGACAATTTTTTTTTCTCCATCTTTTCTTTCTATTACTTGTGCTCAAGCAGATTTTAGCTCTTTAAAGAGTTTCTGGGATGGCATGTTGTCTATCATCCAATTTTTGTTGTCCATCTGTCCCTTAGCATAAGTTTGTTATTGCTACTCCACTTTCACTACTTAGATGATTGCCTTGAAACTTTACACACGCATCCTTCTCAAGACTATTTGGTCCTAAGTCAAAATGGTGTTCTTATTACATTCAGTATGGCCACCACAGTGGCCATCTTGAAAATCTTGTTATTACTACTCTTCTGGGATGGATGGTCATATCAAGGGTTTTTACTACAAGACTTTTAGTCATATCTAGTTGGTTCTCAATTTAAATTAAAATGGTGCCACTCGGACATACATTACGGCGACCACAGAATGGCCATCATGAAAATCCTGTTATTTGTTGTTCTTCCCAAATGTAGGATCACAGCAACATCGTATGTTTTTTTTTTCACAAAACATTTGTTATGTCTAGTTGGTTCAAAATGGTGGCCTGTATAGAGAATCACTGTTGATACATGTACATTTGAGTAAGATGAGGAAAAACACCTGACTGCTGACCTTTGACAGCAGATGACTGTTGTATAAATGATTTTTATATGTTGGGGGAAATTAAAATGATTATTGTGACCAGGTGACTGCTATATAAAGGTGAATGTTGGAACAGGTTTTCAGGTCATCAGCATTTTCTTTTAGATAGAAAAGCCAAATTTCATTGGTCTACATTGGATGGCATTTGCACAATCTTCCTAATGCATAGTGATGGACACATGGATAGGACCAAATCAAGATGACCCCCAGCTGCAAGTGTTGGGGGCATAAATCAAAAGATCAGCTGTTGATTCATTACTTTCCTGTCACAAGTAGAGCTATTAGTGATGGGTGCATCACAAAGAGCCCATGTTGTTAATATAAAGCTGCATACCAAATATGGTTTTAATCCAACAGTCTTTAATGAAAGCATGTTGGAAAATCAGAATTAGGAGGATGGCAATTATGGGCTATAAATTAAGTCATTGAGCATGGGAATTCAAACTTATTCAAGGTCTTGTGAATATACACCTGCATGCCTAATGCGGTTGAGATCCAACAATCCTTGGTAAAGTTACGCTATGAAAATCAAGGTAGTAGGTTCTGCAGTCAGGAACCATAACTGTAGTAAATGACATCCTGGAAATCATATCTCATTCAAAGTCTCGTCATTATAAAGATACATGCTAACTTTGGTCAAATCTGACATATTTGGTAATAGTGGATTTTTAGATTTTGTTAATTTTAACTGCACCTCTTGGACATTATTGGCTATACCATGCCAAAAAATGGGACCTAAGTGCTTTAACCAAAGACACATTGAGGCAACCAAGCAAGGCTGGCTTTAGCAGGTGTCAGACTTATGACCCTTGGAATCATAAGTCTGATGCTGTCCCTGCAGAGCTACTGTGACCCCTTAAAAACCAAATTTTATGAGAATGAGTAATCAGGGGCCATAACTCTGTATAACACTGGAAATTAAATTCCTTCAGGTTCTCATCAGTGCAAACATTTCATACTAAATTTGGATGAAATCTAATAATCCTTGGTAAAGGTATGTTATAAAACCAAATCTGGAGAGTATCTTCTTCAGGGCCGTAACTGTACTAAATGATAATGTAAAATGCTTGAAATGAAAAATGTTCAAGATTTTATCATAACCAAAGTGTATGCTAAATTTGGTTGAAATCCAGCAATCTTTGGTAAAGGCTGGCATGGAAACCAGATTTAGGAGGAAAAGCACTCACTGATTATAACACCAATAGGTAAATGATGTTGTGAAAGGCTGGAAATCAGAATTGTTTGAGGTCTGGTCATTATAAAGCTGCATGTCAAATTAGGTTAAAATCACACCATTCCCAGTAGAATTATCTTGTGGAAACCAAATTGTTGATAGATGGATGAAAAGATGCACACTAATTTCCTTATGGCTCCACTGACTCTAGCACATTAGACCATAATTCTAGAATTATAGATTGATTTGAACAAACAGCTTCCCATATTTGTTGCTTCATTAGAAGAGAAAGGCATGTCTTTGTAATACATTAGAATATCCATTTACCTTCTATCCATGTTGACATATGGCTTTGTAAAATAAGTAGAGGGGACAAACGTCAGACATAATACAAATTTACCAATTTGAATGGAGTTTACTTAGAGTAGTTTACAATAATTTACAGATCAAATTTCAAAGGCTTTGATCCAAAAGTTTATGAACAAAATATTGATCCTCTCATTTCATATTAGTTTTATGGATTGCAATCTTTTACCTGGCATGAAAACCATGATAGATCTGTTAATAGCATGCCAGACTTACCACCAGAAAGATGCAGTATTTAATCCTGTCATATGATCAGCTTAGCTGTTGTGTGTTCTTGGGCAAGGCACAAGGTTTTGCAGAGTTCCTTCCCACAAATTCTGATCTCAAGGGTGGAATTCACCTATCCCACATTAATGTGTATTATGGATTATTCTTGTCTCATTTCTAACCAGAAAAATTGTTCTTTAATAGCACTTCCAACACACTGTTAATAATATCATGCTGATGAAATGGGAGCTATGTGCCATTCCCAAGGACACACAGGGACTGCAAACCAGGGCTGACCTCAGTGGGTATTGACTCAACATCTCTTGGATTACAAGTCCGTTACTGTACCAACGGCAATCTCTGAGTGGTCTGAAATGCTCGCCTTCCCCAATCACTGCCATCTCACCTCTATCTGTGTGAGTTCGAGTCATGGGCTCAGCCATTGTGGGTATGTGACAAAGGGTCATGGTTCTTGTGGAGGGTTTTCTGGATTCCTCCCCACCAGGACCCATATATAGCCTATCTTGTACTAATAAATGGCATTAAACCTTTAAACAACAAGAACAACCAACACAGTCTACTGTTGCTGTTCATAATCAGGAAAGAATGGTGGCATGGTGGAAAAATATAGTGGATTGTGGATGTTTACTAACAATATGTGTTGACAATGACTACCCAGGCTGTCAGTTCTGAAAATTTGTATTATGTAATGGACATTAGTAGCCACTATTTTAAAAGTATTGTGTTATATCAAGGATAATATCTAGCGGACAGAGTGATTTATGGATGTTACCATATATACTCAAAGATAAGTTGGGTCTAACTGCAAGCAATATAGACCCTGATCTGCTTCGATATTCCATCAGCAGAGCAGGGTGTATGTTTTTTTTTTTTTGTTCTACTGCTCAGGCCTAACAAACTGCATAGACCTAGATCTGCTAGTACATTTGGTCCATGCATTTTGCAGTTGTATGGGATTAAATAAATGAAAATGCTCTGATTGACATTTTGCCTATTATTATTACAACATTCCTCATTTTTGGCAGCAAGTCATATATTATGTATGGTTTGATAATATCCTGTATTATCTTTGGGTTGATGGGTGGGTGGGTAGCTATAAACTGTCAAGGAAATGGGAGCAAAGTCCTTTCCCAAGGGCACAAAGAGGCAACAGACCCAATCAGGCCTGGGCTGGTAATGAACCCAAGCCACATGAATTGTGAGACAATAGCTCCACCAGCTGAGCTACAGTGGCTTCCCACCTTATATTAGAATAAAATGACTCCACTTGATTTCATCAGTGTTGACATTGTATCACAAGTAAGAACATTTTGCTTTTCATTACACAGGGTAAAACGACACATGAAATTTATGTTTGTCCCATTGGTAATTCCCTATAAAATTTAATGATGCAAATTTGGACAAATTAAAGATTTGCTAAAATGTAATGATACATAAATTTTATGATTGACAGTACTTTGTATTCTTGACCCATACCAGAGTAATGATAAATCTGATGGCTTTACAAACGCCTTAGAGTTTTGCTAAATAATCCATTAAGTACTATTCAAATATTTGGAATTTAAGAGTGCTCACTGGCAGTACATTAGTATCGTAGTACAGGTACAGTGCAGAGGTATAGTAATACAGGTACAGTACAGTAGTATAGTAGTACAGGTACAGTGCAGAGGTATAGTAATACAGGTACAGTACAATAGTAGTAGTGAAGGTACAATACAGTTGTATAGTAATACTGGTACAGTGCCATACATTAGTGGTACAATACAGTGCATTAGTAGTACAGGTACACTGCAGTACATTAATAGTACAGGTACAGTGCAGAGGTATAGTAATACAGGTACAGTACAGAAGTAGTACAGGTACAGTGCAGAGGTATAATAATACAGGTACAGTACAGAAGTAGTACATGTACAGTGCAGAGGTATAGTAATACAGGTACAGTACAGTAGTAGTACAGGTACAATACAGTAGTATAGAAATACAGGTACAGTACAGTACAGTACAGTACATTAGTGCAGAGGTATAGTAATAAGGTACAATACAGTACATTAGTAGTACAGGTACAGTGCAGTAATATAATAGTATAGGTGGAGTAAAGTAGTATAGTAGTACAGGTACAGTCCAGTAGCACCTTTACAGAACACTGACATTTCATCTCTATCTACATGGGTTGGAGTCTCAGCCTACGTACATGAGCTTGCTATAGGTTACTGTGGTTCAGTGGTTCTTCCCAGGATTTTGCAGGTTCTCCCTCCACCAGATATATTGGCAGCAATATACAGCCTATCAAAGGCATTAAACCCAAAAGAGCAACAACATCAACAGTGCAGTAGTATAGTAGTAAAGATTTGTTTTGATTATTGCACTTATGTAGTTTTATGTTGTTGTTTTTATGGGTTTAATGCCAATTTTCTGAAAATGATAGTCTGTACATGACGGCCAGCATATTTGTTAGTGGAAAGACCTGGGAAAATACTGGGAAGAACCACTTACTTAAGGAAAGCTACTGGCAAGATTTCTCACATACCCACATTGGCATTTGTACTTTAAATGCATACAGCTCTGACAGCATTGGATTTTTGGATTTAGTGAAAACAACGTAACTTATTTGTTGTAAATTGTGTGTGATTTAAATTTCTAACATAGATTTTTTAAAAATTTCGGTTATATTGCTATGATGTCTGCAGTGTGGCAGTTTATAGTGATGTCTAGCACTGGAGCATCATGCCGTAGACATGTAGCATCATGTCGTAGACATGTAGCATCATGTTCTACCTAGGCACATTATCCTGACACCGGGTGGACCACTCCTAACACTACCTCCTAATGTTGAGCGCCAAGCGAGACAGCAGCTAATATCATTTTTATAAATCTTTGGCATGAGTCAACCAGGGTTCAAACCCACAGTCTCCTTCATCTGAGGCAGATGCTCTAACCTGTTGTCAATTGTTCAGAACAGAATATTTTATTTAAAAATATTACCTGTGCATGTTATGGTTGCATGCATGTAAGTACAGTAATAGGTACTTGCATTTGTAGTTTTGATCTGATGCATTGCAGTAATTGGTACATGTGTTTGTATTGTGTCATAAGCCTATCCAACATTTGACAGTTCTTTATAAGACCAGTGATTTACTATTTTTACAATTATGTCATATTAAAGTGACAGGTTTCATAAATGGAAGGGTTTATGTAGTTCAGTACCTCAGAAATTGGTGTTTTTAATACTTATAACTAGTGCATTGGGTAATGTCTTTATCATTAAGTGCAAGGTGTCTGCAGTGTTAGGTATTTTTAGCCTCTCTTTGTTCAGTACTGTTTATGTTTTGGTTGCTGCTATGGTGTAATCTACATCTGGCTCAGTGGGCTTTTGTCCTACTCCTGTTAGTCAATATCAGTTGAACTAAGTACAGTTTGCAATATATTCATTTCTGAATGACACATTTTTAATAACAAAAGTAATTAGGTCAGATCTACCATTGCTTAGTGAAAGAGTAGCTGAGGGTCTGCCCTGTATTACTGATGAATCGAAGGCAAATTCATTTATATATTTCTATTGGTTTTCGAGAGATATGAGGAAATAATATAAAGTTGACAAATTAAGCATAGAAATTGTAGCCCATTCATTCATTCACCCAGGTTTGAAAGACCATGACCCAGTTATGGGCAAATAGTTTACAGTGGAACAATCTTGGTGAAGTAAACATTGTTATATTAACATTGGTAAAAGCTTTCATTGACAATGACCAGAGATACTGTGACAAGCAGATATTGTGATGGCAGCATCATCATTGATGATGATGTGGATGATGATGTTGGAAAAGACAGTAATGATAATGGCTCTAAGTTCAACAGATAAATGATGGTGATGATGATGATAATGATCATGATGATTAAAGTATATTACATGTGACTCCTTGGTGTGATTTGCTATCATTGATGAAGAAATTATATTTTACATCTTAAAAAACATATTACTGTATCACCATTTCTTCATGTAACTTTAAGACAGCAGATTTCACATATCAGTTTTGCGGTATATCGAGTATAATCATGATCAAAGTTTGCTGTAAGCATCAATATTCAAAGTATATTTCATTGTGATCAAGGTCAGCTGGGGGCCCTAAGTGGCCGAGTGGTCTAAAGTGCTCACTGTTATGGATCACGGCCATCTCACCTGTCTGTGTTGGTTCAAGTCTCAGATTTGGCCAATGTGAGTATGTGAGAAAGTTTGCCTGTAGCTTCTCGTGGGTCGGTGGTTCTTTCCTGGGTTTTCCCGCATTCTTCCTCCACCATTTATACTGGCTGCCATGCACATATAGCCTATCTTGTGCTGAAAAATGGCATTAAACCCTACAACAACAACAAGGTCAACTGTAAGCTTCAATATTTAAAGTATATTTCACTGTGATCAAGGTCAGTTGTAAGCATCAATGTTCAGAGTATATTTCATTGTGTTCAGGGTCAGCTGTAAGCTTCAATACTCAAAGTATATTTCATTGTGATCAAGGTCAGCTGTAAGCTTCAATATTCAGAGTATATTTCATTGTGATCAGTGTCAGCTGTAAGCTTCAATACTCAAAGTATATTTCATTGTGATCAAGGTCAGCAATAAGCTTCAATATTCAGAGTACATTTTATTGTGATCAAGATTAGCTGTAATCTTTAGTTTCAGAGTATATTGCATTGTGATCAAGGTCAGTTGTAAGCTTCAGTATTCAGGGTATATTTCATTGTGATCAAGGTCAGCTGTAATTTTAAGTATTCAGGGTATATTGCATTGTGATCAAGGTCAGCAGTAAGCTTCAATATTCAGAGTATATTTCATTGTGATCAGTGTCAGATGTAAGCTTCAATATTCAGAGTATATTTCATTGTGATCAGTGTCAGATGTAAGCTTCAGTATTCAGGGTATATTTCATTGTGATCAGTGTCAGATGTAAGCTTCAATATTAAGAGTATATTTCATTGTGATCAGTGTCAGATGTAAGCTTCAGTATTCAGGGTATATTTCATTGTGATCAGTGTCAGATGTAAGCTTCAATATTCAGAGTATATTTCATTGTGATCAAAGTCAGATGTAAGCTTCAGTATTCAGGGTATATTTCATTGTGATCAAGGTCAGATGTAAGCTTCACTATTCAGGGTATATTTCATTGTGATCAATGTCAGCTGTAAGCTTCAGTATTCAGGGTATATTTCATTGTGATCAAGATCAGCTGTAATTTTAAGTATTCAGGGTATATTTCATTGTGATCAAGGTCAGCTGTAAGCTTCAGTATTTAGGATATGCTTCATTGTGATCAAGATGAGTTGTAAACTTCAGTATTCAAGGTATATTTCATTGTGATCAAAGTCAGATGTAAGCTTCACTATACAGGGTATATTTCATTGTGATCAAGGTCAGCTGTACGCATCAGTATTCAGGATATATTGCATTGTGATCAAGGTCAGCTGTAAGCTTCAATATTAAGAGTATATTTCATTGTGATCAAGGTCAGCTGTAATTTTCCGTATTCAGGGTATAATTTTATTGAGATCAAGGTCAGCTGTAAGCTTAAGTATTCAGGGTATATCAATAATCATTGGGATCATGGTCAGCTGTAAGCTTCAGTATTCAGAGTATATTTCATTGGGATCTAGGTCAGCTGTACGCTTCAGTATTCCGAGTATTTTTCATCGCTATCAATGTTTCATTAATGTTGAAATCGTTTGTTTTACTTGATATACATTTTTAACATTTATCATATTAAAAAAATTACATTTGGCGAGTACTTAAATCCACAAATCAGCTTGGGGTGTCAGTTTTCTTTAAAGATGTAGCAGCTATTGTTAGGAAAATTACGTTCTTAATCATGCAAGAAATTGGTTACCAGCAATCACAAATGATAGTGAATTATCAAATCTCGACAGTGTTGAATTTTTGCTGACACATTCTTTGTACATGTTGCTTCTCATATTGTTGAAGTGGAGGTCTCAGATGCTTGTAATTATACTCCTTTATTTACACTGAAAGGTGTTTATTCATGACACAGGCATCTGAAAATTTAAACCCATGTTTTATTAAATTGAGTTGTATAATTATTCACCCTTTTTATGGGATACATGCATTCCGTTTGAAACAAAATCACTCATTGTATGTGATTGCAGTCAAGTGGAATGACATTTGGAAATGTTGTACAAGGTGGTGAAAAATATGTTGTGGCAATATAGAATACATAATTGTATAGTGCAGTGCAATATTCATGAAGTTATTCAACAAATTTCCTTTCCAATTAACCACAGATATTAATGTACATCAGGTCCTACTGAGTAAATAACTCATAAAGTCTTAAAAGGAGACATTGAGATATTTTGCTGTTTCACATTATTTACTATTATAAAATAATATTTCATATACCGTGAAATATCAATTAACAGTGCCCCACCCCCCTTTTGATCACATCACTCCTTATGCAATAAAACCATGGCCTTTTAAAAAAGGCTGGCCCCATGCGGGGGACAAAGTTTCAGTATATTGATTTGTTGTCATGCAAGGTGGCCTGACAAGATGGGTAGCCTCTATTGAGAAAGGTTCCGCTATATTTGTTAAATATATAACTCCCTATTAATGAAATGTCATGTCATTGATGTCATTGTTGATGGTAGATATTACAGTACACACATGTCATGTCAGTAATGTAGTTATTGATGAGAGATCTTATATTTCATGTCAGTAATGTCATTATTGATGAGGGATCTTACAGTACATGCATTTCATGTCAGTGATGTCATTATTGATGAGGGATCTTACAGTACATGCATTTCATGTCAGTGATGTCATTTTTGATGAGGGATCTTACAGTACATGCATTTCATGTCAGTGATGTCATTTTTGATGAGGGATCTTACAGTACATGCATTTCATGTCAGTGATGTCATTATTGATGGGTGATCTTACAGTACATGCATTTCATGTCAGTGATGTCATTATTGATGGGAGATCTTACAGTACATGCATTTCATGTCAGTGATGTCATTATTGATGGGAGATCTTACAGTACATGCATTTCATGTCAGTGATGTCATTATTGATGGGAGATCTTACAGTACATGCATTTCATGTCAGTGATGTCATTATTGATGGGAAATCTTACAGTACATGCATTTCATGTCAGTGATGTCATTATTGATGGGAAATCTTACATGGTTGCTATTCAGATATGTGATATACAGAACTGTGGAATAATACACTGGCACGTTGTGCGGTGAGTGCCAGTGTACTATCCAGAAAATTTCATCAGATTGAAGTCTGATAAATATAAAATAGCTACCAAATAAGTAATAAGAAAGACTTGAAAAATCGTAATTTGAAGTTGAGTATTTAAAACGTTTAGTAAAGCCAGGGTCAGGTAAATATTATATTTGTACTGTGTGGAGTTAATAATATTTCAGCAAATTTTTAAAAGTGTTATATATATATATATATATATATATATATATATATATATATATATATATATATATATTCTTCAGAACAACTACAAAGACTTTGTATTATTAATGGCAGTTAGGTCACAGGGGAACAAATAATTTTGATTATGTGATATTTATTATTATTACATAATGAATGTTAAGATCATATGATCAGTATGAAAAACTATATACATGTTTTGTTCCAAGTTGGCAAATAGAACAGATTTGATAATAATAATAATAATAATAATAATAATAATGATAATAATAATAATAATAATAATAATAATAATAATAATAATAATTTATTTATAGTGGGTAACTCCATACTGTCAAGGACTGTTATCCTTTGAGGCCATCTTAAGAAGAGTATAACAATGTGTGTTATATGAAAGATGACTGTAATGATATGGATATCATTGTGGCCATCAGACATATATAACTGTAATGATATGGATATCATTGTGGCCATCAGACATATATAATTGTAATGATATGGATATCATTGTGGCCATCAGACATATATAACTGTAATGATATGGATATCATTGTGGCCATCAGACATATATATATTCTTATTCTATATCAAACAAGTTCTTCCTACAACTCATAACAAAAACAAATGCAGTTTTATATTTATTACATACCCTCTCTTGTATGCTTTCCAAATACTGTCTGCTATACAGTGTAATTGGAGTTAAAATTAACTTTAAGATTTATAAAAGTTTGATTCATTGTATCAATGCATATCAATGTGTAGATGTCAGTGAAGGCCTTTAAATATTTTCAATCTCATTGTGATATTGAAATATAGATTCGACATTCATATCAAACACCAGATCAACTACCAGTATGTAAAATTAAATGTATAAGTAGTAAATGTCCTTCAGGTTGCCCTATGGGTGATATTGACTGTATCTGTATTTATTCTTGTGTTTCTCTGTCCTTCAGGTTGCCCTATGGGTGATATTGACTGTATCTGTATTTATTCTTGTGTTTCTCTGTCCTTCAGGTTGCCCTATGGGTGGTATTGGCTGTGGGACCATAGGAAGAGGCTATCGTGGAGAATTCTGCAGGTTCCAGATGGTACCAGGGATTTATGAACATAAAGTGATACCAGCTGATCAAGTAAATAAAGCATCATTATTACCTCCATGCATTTTGTATGCCTGCCATAATACAGAACATACCATGTTGTCTGTTTGTCTCTCTGTCTGTCTGACCAAATACCCTTATTTTGTTTAGCAAAATAGCTTGAGTTTTCCACCATCAACCGTTACCCAAAATGTATAATTAGTTTTCATTTGGGACAAGGAAATATCATATAGATTTTGGATTAAAATTGTCAAAAGTGAAGGTCAGAAGGACTAAAACAACAACAAACTTTCTACACAATAACTTGGGTTCGATACTTGACATCATGACAAAATTTTGTAAAAGACTTTTGTTTAAAATAAGAACACAGTATAGTTGTTGGGGTCAAAAGGTCATTGGTCAGGGTTACATTGACACTAAGAAGAAACATGGTTTCCATGTGATATCTTGAGTTCTTTCAGCAACTTTAACCAAACTCTGTGGATGGTTTGCATTTGAGATGAGGAAGACACATTCATTTTGTGGTTAAAAGATCCAAGATCAAGGTGACAAGGACTGAAAGAACAAAGATACAATTTCTATAAAACTGGAGACCTGTGGAGGGTGTCATAGTTTAAATATACCCCTAAATATTGTTTGCAGGTACAGTAACAATGTAATATTTGTTTTATCAAACTTTCTGGATGTATTCGTTGCAGAAGGAAACATAATATGTATAATGGATTTTGGATTACTTCACCCCGAGTGACTGTTCAGGTTGGGGTAGGGTTGAAGTCCTACAGAGTAGGATTGTGTAAAATAAAAAGGGAGGGGTAAGCAAGTTGCTCTAGTTTCATTTGTTAACTCCTCACTTAAAAAGGATTTAGAGATAGAAGAATTTCTGTCTTAGCAGTAGTCAATTAATTTCATTTATTTATAACATTGAATTTTGATGATTTTTACAGTTCATTGTTTGCATCAGAAAGAAGGGTCAGACAGTTTACCAGAAGGTGTTGACTGGGAACAAACCAAAAGGCCAGTTGAAGTCATGGCAGTGGGGATTTCCTCTGGATAAAGCCACCTACCATGCCCTCTACCCTCGGGCATGGACAGTCTATGACATTCCAGAGCACAGAATAAAACTGACATGTAGACAGATCTCACCTGTGATACCAAATGATTACAAGGTAAGTTAGAAAAGAGAATGATAAGCTTTTACCTTAACGTAGGCCCTTCCTCAGTGTGCAAGACTTCAGCTCGGCCCTATTGTCAGCCCTAATCTGCATTGGCATGTGTGTCAGATATTGCCTTTACCTTGCCTTTCAGGCATTTCTAGGTGATTGACTCACCCAGAAGCCTGGTACAATTTTGCTAACCACAAATAATCAGGCCCAGTGTGTGTGTGTTTTAATAGACGCATGACAACAGGCCATTTATGGACTGTAAATGTCAACATCTTATGGAATTCACCAGTTAAAATACATTTCCAAGTTTGAAGTGAGTTTCAGTTTTATGGGGTTTATTTTAGTTTAAATTGGAATTTGGAACTTAAAATTTTGTTTTCTGATTTTCCGATTAGAGTGGTTTCAGCTTACTTGAGAACGAAAAAGAAAAATTTTGGACTAAGTAAAATATCAGTCTTGAGGGGGTTTGGTTTTGAGGAGTTTCATTGTATATTGGTTTGATTTTATTTCCATATTTCTAATATTGATTTTATTTGCTTGAAACATTTTCATAGGATTCTTCTTTCCCAATGGTTGTATTCATTTGGACTGTCGAGAATTATGGGTCGGAACCTCTAGATGTTAGTGTAACTTTCACCTTCAAAAATGGGCGTGGTAACAAGGAGGACTCGGCAGGAAATTGCTGGAATGAGACATTCAGCTTTGCAGAAGAGGGCAACCATGAAGTGTCAGGGGTCTCCATACACCAGACCTTTCAGGACATGCCATGTACCTACTCACTTGCTGCAACAAAAAGAGTAAGTTCAAAACTCCAATTTAGAGAAAAATGATGAATTCTTATGTTTCCTCAGAAAAAGATTCTGCCAATTGTTTCACTAAAATGTGATCTTTTTATATGACTACCATTTTGCTATGACACACTCAGTTCATCTGTTTGTCTGTTAACTTTTACTTTTATGCATGATATTCTACAGCATGTACCTTCTGGATAGCTTACAGTTAAAAGAAGTTAATTGATTTTGTGTGGAAAAAGAGCAAAGGGTTTAGTGACTGAAGAATGGTTTTAATAAAAAGTCTTGTTGCTGTTGCATAGCTGGTACTTTTCAACACAAATAGTACCTCGACCGTATGACAAGAATTTTTCTTTCCATTAGGTTGAACTAGAAAATTCCAGAATGTAAGATCTCCACTTGTCAATTCAGCAGATACCTTGCTCACTGTCCTTCATTCTTTTTCCAGCCACCACTATCACTGGCAGCTTAAAATTTACCTCATTTAGAAATTGCCATTGCTTTGTGTTGTACATCACGATTTCAGTTTTCTCCTTGGGTTCATCAATTTTTCATGTAGAATTACCCCAGATCAAGCATTTTTTCAGCTCGATTTTGAGCTGTTGGGTCGTCTATCAAGGGAGATAATATATATTTGGAGAGTGAGTTGTGTCCTTCCTTTATGGAGGAGCAGTACCTTCCCCGTCCCTCTTGTGAGAGCAACACCCTCTCTTTTCCACTAGGACAGAGTGAGTTGCACCCTCCCATCAGGGAGTAGCAGCATCCCATTTTGTCCAGAAGGGCAGAAAGTGAGTCATGCCTGTTGTGGATGACAGGATCAAACCATGCAGTGCAAAGAGTGCTTCCATCTAAAGTCTATCAGAAAGGCTTTCTCACAGATCTGAGTCATCTGACCAGTCACCAGTCATTGTCTGGTCACTGGTCATTGACTTATCACTTGGTAGCAGTCACTGGTCATTCACTGTTCACCAATCATTGATGCCCCAATGGTCAGGTCAAGACCCCCTCTTTAGACTGCAATTTCATCCTATTGTGGATTAGGAATCAGTGTACAGATGTCAGGCAAAAAAAGAGGTTCAGATTGACATCATCCCCTTTTTTCTTGTAATTCCTCTGAATTCTGTAGGATGTGGGGCCTTCCACCACAGGAAAGCATTTGGCCTTTCCCTGTTTGAAGCCATGGACTTCAGAGCTTTGGCCACATTGTAATGTTGTTGTTGTTGTGGGGCTTAACGCCATTCAGCACACGATAGGCTATACATGGCGGCCAGTATTAATGGTGGAGGAAGAAACCGGGAAATCCCCAGAAAGAACCACCGACCCACGAGAAGCTACTGGCAAGCTTTCTCACATAGCCACATTGTAAAGAGGGGTCCCAGGTAGCCAAATCTAAAATGCTTGCCTTTACCAATCACTGCCATTTCACCTCTGTCCATGTTGGTTCGAGTCTGAAATTCTGCCAATGTGGGTACAAAGTTTGCCAGTAGATTCCCATGGATTGTGGTTCTTACCCAAGGTTTTCCCAGGTTCTTCCTTTACCAGTTATACTGGCTGCCAGTATAACCTGTTGTGTGCTATAGTGTGCTGAAAAATGGCATTAAACCCACAACAATAATAACATGGTATAGAGGTTGATGCTGAAGGCTGGGGACCTACATTTTCCAAACCAAAAAGAGAAGGGGGGGATGGGCCTTCTTCCCTAAAACCCTAGGATGGTAGAGAGTCAACTGCTGCTTGGGACAGTCCATTAGTTCCAAATCAGGAATTACACATTCAGGTCCTTCTTCTCCCCAAGTCAACCCACCCTGCCCCCACAACAGACGGACATTGGGTTGCATAGTCCTGCCTCCAGAGTGAGAATGGGATGAAGACATCCTTTCTGTCCTTGTCAGTTTGTAGGAGACTGATAGAGACCAGGCATGCCATTCCTTCAAGTCCCCTGCATCCTCCCATCTGGCATTTATGGATGCAGAGATATACATGATATGGTCTTTCAACACAGTGGTCAACAGCATTTACCATCTTGTGCCCAGTGATCTGTGTCCCAAACCTACAGACTCATGTGGCACTTGAAAAACTTTCAGTGGGGAGAGGGGTAACTCTTAACCAGATCTCTTGTTGCTCCACACTCAGATATGATTAAGGTATTTTCCCACAGTTTAGTTAAGGCCATTACTTTGCTTGACAACATTAGGGATGGTCTGTAAACCCACACACCCACTGAACCCCAATGAGGCCCTTGGTCTCTGCATCTAGCTATAAGGTTCATACTCAGTTATGATTATGGTATTTTCCCACAGTTTGGTTAAGGCCAGGACTTTGCTTGACAACATAAAGGGTGGTTTGTAAACCCACACACCCACCCCACCCCATTGAGGCCCTTGGTCTCTGCATCTAGCTATAAGGTTCATACCTGTTCCTGCCAAGTTAAACTTCCCACAAAGCAAATCAGTTGGATGGGGACATGGCCTTGCCTACCACTTTAAACACTGGAAACTTTAGAACAAAAGGCGGGGGCCCCGAGTGGCTGAGTGGTCTAAAGCACTTACTGTTACAGATCATTGCCATCTCACCTCTGTCAGCGTGGGTTGGAGTCTCAGGCTCGGCCAGTGTGGGTACGTAAGAAAGCTTGCCAGTAGCTTCTCGTGGATCAGTGGTTCTTTCCGGGGTTTTCCCGGGTTCTTCCTCCACCATTGATACTGGCCGCCATGTATAGCCTGTCTTGTGCCGAAAAATGGCGTTAAACCCTACAACAACAATAACAACAAGAACAAAAGGCAAGGTCACTGGTTATCTTAGCCTCACATGCCAACCACTTTCACCAGTGGCATTTAACCTGCTAAAGGAGGAATCTTTGCCACCAGTTGCCATTTATCATTTGTTGGAAGTAGTGACTAAAACATCTTGGTATGTGTTGTCCTTGTCCATGCCTTGTCAATGAGATTCTCAACCATCATAGTGATGTTGCTCTGGACACATCCAAGGTCTTACTAGAGCACAGTAAGGACTTTCTGGGGGCTGCTATCCTGGAAGCAGAGACTCTGTTTAGAGGGCTCATCCCCTCTATGGTTTCTCAGTATCTCAGAGACAAGCAAGAAGAAATGAAATCATCCTGATTGATCACAGGGTCCATCAGTGAAGTTCATTAAAGCTATGCAACCCCAATTAAAGCAGAAACCCCATTTGAGATCTCCCTTTCAACAATTGGGCCCCAGAAGGGCCCTTGAAAGGCACAAGGGTGGATAGTATTAAGGACTTGGTCTCTCACCAGCAGAGTGTTCCCATTCTGTTGGTTCTGTAGGTGCCAGGCTGAACATCTTTTCAGAGACTTTGTCGGGCATAACATTTGATAGTTGAATCCTTTCTATCATAAAGGTTGATGCCAACTTGGATTCTCCCATTGTTAGGTATCTCATGTTCTTCCACTAATTGAATCTGGTGTGTTTAAAGGAAGAGGTATACTCCCTTCTTCAGAAGGGTGCAGTAGAGAGGTTAAACCCATTTAAGGTCACCAGGTATCCCAATTCTTCATTGTCACTGTTACATGATACTATATTGTTAGAGACTGATTAGTGATGCATGCTTATTGCATCACATAGCTCAACATGCTGACATGTTACATGATACTCTACTGGTAGAGTTTCATTAGTGATCCTTACTTGTTGTATCACATAGCTCAGTGTACTGTCATGTTTGGATTTTGTAATTAATAACAATAAAGGTCATAGAAAAGTTAATTTGGATTTTGTAATTAACAACAATGAAGGTCATAGAAAAGTTAATTTGGATTTTGTAATTAATAACAATGAAGGTCATGTAAAAGTTAATTTGGATTTTGTAATTAATAACAATGAAGGTCATAAAAAAGTTAATTTGGATTTTGTAATTAATAACAATGAAGGTCATAGAAAAGTTAATTTGGATTTTGTAATTAATGACAATGAAGGTTGTAGAAAAGTAAATTTGCATTTTGTAATTAATAACAATGAAGGTCATAGAAAAGTTAATTTGGATTTTGTTGGACCATAGATAGGAGAAACTGAAGAGTCTCTTAATTTGAAATTTTATACATAAGTTTGGACTTTCTTATAAATATCCTTTTCTTAATTGTAGTATTCCTAATTTGTCAGTTGTATGAATGGAATCTTTATAATTTTCACCCAGTATAATCTTAAATGCTCGCTAATGGAGTTGGAAAAGTTTAGTCAGGTTTGGCAGCAGTTTCTGAATAGCATATTGCAATAATGAATGTAGGACTGTATATAGTTTTTATAAAACCATAGCTGCCAACCCTCACGATTTTGGCGTGAATTTCACAATTTATTCAGCGATTCCTGGATTCATGCCGCAAAAAAAAAAATTCACGAATTCCCCAATTCTCAATTATTTTAAATCTTTAATAAAATAACCAATTTCCCATTAAGTGCTAGTCATGATATTGGCAGTTGCAGAAACGGTCCAGTACTGCTGGTCGCAATGTTAGTAGGACTATACCCGATTGATACAGTTGGCCCGGTAGCAAGCATTTTAGTGTATTTTAATCTGTATATATCAGAATAATTTTACAAATGTTTTTGAGAGAAACTGGGGCCTAACCAGAATTTTGCTCCATGCATGCGCCGCCAACACTGATTTGAATTACCGCTCGGCATTGCATCTTGAAAATATCTTCACCACCAAGGAAAAAGAAATGTATTGCACAAAAGGGGAAGTTTAGTTTGGAATATGCCAAAAATTGGCCGTGCATTCAGCCATCAAACACCGATATACATCATGCTTTTTGCACACAGTGTGCCACAGATTTTAGCATTGGGCATGGTGGCAGAGACGATGTGAGGAAGCACATTGGTAGCAAAAACTCATAGAGGTTGGGAAAATTAAGAACTCGCAGCAGATTTCAGCCCTGGAATATTTTTAGCCATTAACAGAATACTTCCAAGCTACCAACGCTGAAGCATTGTTTGTGAGTTTTCTTGTTGAACACAATCTACCTTTATCAGCTGGAGACCATGCTAAACTTTTGTTCCAACAAATATTCCTGGACTCGAAGATTGCTTCACAAATTCATGTCAAAATTCACTAATTTTTATCCCTGTTTTCACTCATTGCAAACCTGGAGGATTGGCAGCTATGTAAAACCTAACTCACTGAGAAGTAGGAGCGAAGTGTTTGATATTGGATAGTAATCACTTTGGGGCCACACGATTCACCTAAAACCACCCAAAACCTGCCCACATCCAACACAAACATTATGTAAATCAAATGAAACATACCCAAAACCACAAGAAAACATTGGAAAGAGTACTATCTTGCAGAAACAGATAAATTATGCTGCATTTAGTATTTACATCGGATTGAAATAACAAAAGGGAGACAAATATTACTGGATTGAGCCCCTATTCTGGTTATCAAGTCAAAGGCGGACCCTGTCAGTACGTTCCAAGTATAAGTGGCCTCATTGTGAAGTAAACAACGGACCATCAGTGTCCCATACATATTAACGAGGATGACAACAATAACGTGCATGATATTATAAATATTTTTACATGTATTTGTTATTGCCTTTGTTAACAATTTGTTGTTGCTAAGGCCTATAGTAGTATATTATATTTCTTCTTGATGTTTTAAATAAAAACAATTTTTGAAATCATGTAAAGGTACTGATTCTTTATTTCTAGAATGAAGTGAAATAACTGCTGATCCATTATTTTCTTATACTTCATGTCATTGCATTTAAGAACATTATTGTCGTTGATAGAAATTTATTGATAATGATACAGCAGTCTTCTGCGCATGTGAATCATTTGTGCGAGGCAGATGTGAAGATCTATAAATACAGACATATAAATGTAAGGCAAAAAATTGTCTTCAAAACACAAAATTTTTTTGTACGAACCAAACTATTTGAGTACATGTTGTCACAAAGCGGCAGTCCACAGAAATTATAGTTGGCGGTACAAATCAAATTAGTGAGTAGATAAAAAGTTGGGTGTTCTACAATGCATGAAAATGGTGAGATTATTTTGTAATTGATTTAATTGGTATATATAGGCAAACTATTATTCTAGTACATGCTTTGACAAAGCGGCAGTCCACGGAAGTAACAGAAGGCAATAAAAATCAAAGAAGTGAGTAAATAAAAGGTAGGATGTTCTAACATTAATGAGAATGGTGAGATTATTTTGTAATTGATTTAAATGGTACATATAAAGTTCGCAAGAGCAGTTTGTATCATTTCAGAATTTATGCTACAACGAGTATAATTTGCTACATCAAATATATTTGTTTATTTTAATTCAACTGTGCAAAAATGGGTCCAAAGCGCACCAAGAAATATCCTTGTGGCAGTTGTAGTGCAACTTGTGCATCTGAGTGTGTTTACTGTGTTACATGTGGAAATTGGTACCAGAGACAGTGTCAGTCCATGAGTGAAGAAGAACTAAGACAATGGGGAAAATTGGATTTGGATTATGTGTGTTTCTCCTGTCGTTCTTTGAATAAATCAAGGTTTGACTTCATTAGTGCACTGCAACGTCTCGAGACAGTGAGTAAATAACAGACTTAGTTAAAAGTTATAAATGGTTAAAATTTTGAACAACAATATATCTCTATCACAGCGTTCTCTGTAGATTTCTTGTTTGGGTCGCCACATAGCTACCAGATAAAATGTCTCCATTAGCACAAATTTGGTCCCCAGGTATGAAAGAAGACGATATACAGAACAGAACACAATAATTAAAACATATGCATTTTAATCATGTATCTTTACAACTCTAAATGATGTGTTCAGCATTTATGGGATACTTTCATGTGTTGAGAAAAATATCTCGCTATAACAACTATAAAGTTTCATAATGTTAATGTAAATCACATGTAAATGATGAATGGCTGATTCAGACCATGGCTGATTTGGTCCATATTATGGGTTGATTCAGACAATGTGAATTATTAAAAGGAAAACAATGGAACAACTGATTTATGTTAGTCGTTAGTAGTGTTTTAGCATGCATAATGACAAAACTTAAAATGATTTTCAGCTTGTAAATTTACATCATATAGTCATTAGCAAAGTTCTAGCCGAAATCAAAACAAAATAGATATGAGGTATCTCATTTAGATATTTTAAGCATTATAAAAACCTTTCCATTGTATCAATAAAAATATACTGTAAACTTTTCCGAAATCAGCACTTTCAAAATCGGCTGATTATAGAAAATATTATACTTCATTTAATTTTGCACGTGTATTCTTTGAAATTATGTCATTTAAATATTTTTGTTAACATTCTTAATCATATATTCGTTATTTTACTTTCATCGAAAAATATATATACACACACCACTCCCTCAATAACTCGCGCCCTGATAACTCGCGAACCCACTTATAACATGGGGTCAGGCGTGGATCCCATTTTTTAAACCAGAAAATACCCCCAAAATTGATCCCTATTTTTGAACTTGAAGAAAATCGCGATCAGAATTAGTAATGGAAACTTTGATATATCGCTCGTTTTATCGTCAAAAATGGTAGATAGGACCTGAAATTTTAATCAACATTATGAAATATCAAATTTAAAAATATTTCATACAATCTTTTTACATTTTCTTTCCTAACGGTAGTTCACCGCAATTAACGATATGTAAGGAAATTTCGATCAATGAAAATGTCACTTATGCAGAGTGGAGGCAGTACTTTAATAAATGAATACCAATTAAATCATTTTTTTTAATCAATTGAAATTTATGTTCTAGTTCTATCTTTTAGTTCCTTTTAAGTGTAATCATCATAAATACAACGTGTCCCCTTGTAATTAAACGTAAAACGTGCCAATCTACCTTAACAGCTATGTCTGCAAGCGTTTCTCTGAGAACCTAATTAGGTGCTGACCGTGTTATGATAACTGATTTGCGGAAGTATTTGTTGTTTTGTTGCACTGAATTAAAAGCTGGCCTCCTTTGTGTTATCACGTTAATTATGTCTTTTGAATCAAATAAAGGAGCTGGAATAAAAGAAAAGTTAAAAGGCTCGAAAATCCTACAAATTGAAAATCTAGCGGCCCCGGTCGTATGTCGGGTGAACTCACTTCATTTGATCAATCACTGTTATAAATGTCATTGTGTATGTAACATAAACTACCTTAAATTAACCGACTCATTGGTAACTGTGATCAAAGATAACCAAGCGAAATGAATACTTCGTAAAATAAAGAACTTGGTTTCACAGATACGGACCATTGTGGGTAAGCGAGTTTCAGAGAATTTTTGAACTGGCAATTAGAGATATCCTCAAGGATGATAAGAAGTTTCATTATTTCTTCCAATGAAATTATGACATCAATACTGTGCTAACAAAACAATACAAAAATTGAGATTCGACGAAGACGATTGTCTCACGAAATAAATTTCACGTGTTTTTGAAGAAAAGGAATCTTGTTTGGTGGTGTATCGACAGTTAGTCTAGTTTACCACTCTTTTGACTCCATTAAATACCACTCCGGGAACCAGACTCATCAAGAACACAAAAAGCAGTGATGTGATACACAGGTGTTTTGCGTACACATGATGGTTGTTGAAACCAGTGGAATGATCTTTCACATGTTGGACATTTTGAAAATAAATGTTATTTAAACAGAATAATGAACAACTTTATCAGAAAAAGCGTGTTATTAAAAATTATTTTCGACGTGATTGTAAAATGAGCATTCAGTCATTAAACGGCCCAGTTCCCTTACCCCCCTCTGCTGTTTTCTCGATATCTAAGCGAATTTTTTCAACTTTTGGAGGTCTCTCAGTAACTCGCGCCCTCGCTTATAGTGCAGTCTATGTTTGTGGACCCCGTTGTGCGTGAGTTATCGAGGGAGAGGTGTGTATGTATGTATGTATATATATATATATATATATATATATATATATATATATATATATATATATACACACACATACACAGTACAAATACAGAACATAATTTCACATGTATATGTCCTAATTTATTTCATCATAATCAATAGTGTCTTTAGCAGTAATACAACAGAACATAATTTCACATGTATATGTCCTAATTTATTTCATCATAATCAATAGTGTCTTTAGCAGTAATACAAATCTTTTCTTTTGCTATTGATGTTTGTGGTATACGATGAGAAGAAGTGATTAGGCTACAAACAGTAACAACTTAATCTTCCGCTGTTGGCAAAATCAAATGCATGTAATTAGTGCTATTTCTTACTTTTAGCAGTTCCTGGCTATTTTACATTATTATACAAATCTGTCCATGCAGTACTGTTCAAAGAGGAACCATTTAATCAACTTTTGATTATATGCTGGCATCCGCAATCTCAAAGGTATACATTGTTTGCATTAATTAGCAAACTAATTAAACATGTGCCATTTTAAGTCTGTGGATCAATTTAAAGAGACCAACAATAAAAGTCTTAATCCAAAGTATTTCGTCACGACTCAGTAACAGTACTACTATTCCAATTATTTATAATAAGTATAGTTAACAATGAACTGTTTAGTGGTGTATTTAAATCGATTGTGTTGTATCGTTAAAACATAGATGTTGCAGTGTAATAGTGTTTTAATTGTGTTAAAGTATGAAACATTTTTCGGATGTCATATTCTTTATTGGACAACAGTGTATATTTTCTTTGTATGCCTTCTGCCCATGTCCGTAAGCGTGCTGAACTCAAATAATACCCATGTACTGTTGGAAAACAGAATTATGCCAGTCTACAAAGACTCGAAGCAAGTGAATCCATGTAGCTCGTGTGAACAGTGAACGTAACTACTAATATTATCAGAACTGTTTGAATGTGTGGGTTCCTTTAAAGAATTACAATTAGATTACTTTAGAGGAAAAGTTGGGCCCTATATCACCTTCAAATCATGAATGACTGAACCATATCGATTCATTATAATTGTAATTTTATTTGTAGAATATTATATCATTTTTAGGCTGCAAGATCAAAAGACCTAGAAAAATTGACTGCTGCTGTTGATAGAGAACTGCTTTTTAAGCCTCGGCTATCTATTCCTGTGAAGCAACATACAGACTTCCCAAGTGTTGATTCCATCGCCTCATATATCATGGCCAACTATGTCGACGATGTATCTGGTAATCCCATAACAACCACAGGTGATGGGAATTGCTTGTATAATGCTATTTCTATACTGCTCTTCGGCAGTGAAGCCCTTGCAACTCAACTGAGATATCTAACACGTATACAGTTGGTGAAAAACATGAGTACATATATGAATCACCCAATTAGCAATGAATTATACTTGGTATCCAGCAACAATGATAAAGCATGTTTTGATGCTGGTATCAGTGGAGCTTTTTCAACGCATGACATTTACTAGCCCTTAGTGATGTCATCATGCGCCCAATAAGAAGCATATACCTAAATGTTAATGGTGATAAAGATGGTGTCCAGATGTACCTGAACAAAATCTTCTATCCAAGTAATCCACTCGAGTCTGCTTCACCATTGACCATATTGTGGTATTCAATAGGAAAAATGCTGGAACCAAATGTATATTACAACATCAACCACTATGCGGCAGTCACTGACATTATAGAACGTGGAATAAATATGAAGCGACAACAAATTACAAAATGCAAAATATCGTCTTCTGGATTGCCTGCCTGTGAGAGCAATTGCTTTCATGAAGATGATGCAGCTGATGATGACAACAATGATGATGATGGAGACACACAATCATGCAAACAACTACCATTAAAAGTTTGTCAGCTATCGTGCAATGGGTCTGTGGATGGTGACATTACTTATTGTTATGCAGCTGATGGAGATGATGGTGTCAGAGATGATGATGTCAAAAAATATGATGATACAAACATGGATACAATAGACAGTGATATTTCTAGCCATAATGGTCTTATGGAGAAAGAGAATGATAAAGATCATCATGAAACTGAAGTTTTAATTGTGAAAACAGAGAACATTACATGAAACAATTGAAGCAAAATGACAGATTTTTAAGCAACAAAGACATTTTGTCAATTCACACTAACACCAACAATTGCCCAACTGATATACCACCAGGACCTAAAAATGATGTTTATGTAGTACTAGACATAAGTGGTAACAACCATAAAGGAAAACATGGAATGTTTTGTTAATCTCGTTTGAAGTTATGGCACTGATGGGCAATTATTTGCTTCAGATGATTCTGAAAAGAATTTAAATAAAATCCAACGAAGAAATACAATCTATCGCCTGTAGCAACAACCAATTGCTAATAAGAACAAAAACATTTACAGTGTGGTGTATATATTATTGTTTTCATCCTCGTTGGTATGAATGGCACTGGTGGTCCATTATATGAATGGCACTGGTGGTCCATTATTTACTTCACAATGTGGCCATTTTTACTATAGTGACTGGGTCTTTTTGATAACCAGCACTAGCAACATTTGTCTCCCTTGTTTCAATGTTTATAACCAATATCAAAAATAAAAGCAGCCTATTTTGTTGTCTGTTTCTACAAAATAATACTCTCTCCAAGGTTTTCTTGTGGTTTTGAGTATGCTTCGTTTAATTTACTTCATGTTTGTAGTAGATTTGGGCAGGTTTTGAGTGGTTCGGGGCAGGTTTTGGGTGAATCATGCGGCCAATCACTTTTGTGAATTAGGCCTTTTTCATTGCATATTTTATGTGTTCATTCCACATTAGGTTGTGTACCTGTGGGTGTTCTGCAGAGTTCAGTACTAGGTCTCCATCCACCCCGTTTTTAATCTTTATCAGTAATTTATGTCTTTATTATAAATCAATGTTACAGCTTTAGATCTGTCTGATACACAGTTCTCTTTAGCTGTACTATACAAACTAATTTGCTAGGTGCCTCATATGATTTGGAAACTTGGTGTAAACAGAATGGAATGACTCCAAATACATCACAACTAAACATATAATTACAACAGCCCAGAGAAGATCAAGATTATCTAAAGTGGCAATTGATCTTTTTTACAAAAATAAATCACTGTAAACAGTGTTTCTACAGTACATTTGAGATCATAGATTGATAAGCAATGACCTACTTTACCTTTGATTATCACAGATTGTACAACTCTTCTGTTGGTCTTAAAGGTAAAGCAGGAGAGTTGATCCTCTCAGAAACCACAAATTTGTAAAACGGTTACCTTCACTGAAATCTGTTTGTATGAATTTCTGGATACATTGTAGAATTAACACACATCACAAACCTGAATAAGAGCTGAAAATAGTGCTAAAATATGTTGCTGATAAAATATTTTATATTAATGTTTAAGTTTATCATTTTTGTTCACCTTTCTTTCACTTACTACATGATTTTTTTTATCTTCAGGAAGGAGTAAATGTGTCTCATAAGGTCCACTTTGATCCCTGTGGGTCAGGAGATGACCTCTGGAATGATCTTGAAGAAGATGGAAAACTGGATTCAAAAGCTGGTGAGAAGGCAGTTATTAGCTTTTATTATTGCAGTATTCAACTTGCTCCAGCCGGTGTTAGGCTAATGATTTTGTCGCATGAGCTGTTTTTAATTTTAAGAATTTCATATGCCACTTAAATGCAGTTGTTCTTTTTTTATAAATGCTGTTTTAGGGCAGTGTTGTGAGTGGCAGTCAAATTATACTAAAAATGGACATGAGAAAAAGTCTTATCACACATATGCATCAAGATTTTAAAAAATTCTCTTTTGGGATGATTTCCTTTTTAAAATGATCATTTAGGTGATTGTTTGAGAATAACTATCCCATTGTCAAGATAGCTGCCTGGCCACAAAAACGGCTCATTTAGAAGCAACAATAACTTGAGAAGAAAGCCACTCTTGAAATTAGTTTGTCATACTGGTTAGTTAGAATGTTACCCAGACAGGTTGTCCCTAACACTTCCAACAGCCTGAATAAGTCATTTAGCATATACTCAAATTTCACTAACCCAACAAGTTAGACTCCAAAACTCTACCATGTATCTAAAATTTATGTATGAAAAAGAAACATTTCAGATTTTGTGAATGTTTATATGAGCTTTACTCCAGCCTTGAAAGCCATCAATTTTGCCTCATTTGTTATTTGTTTATTTATGTTACTTAATTGCTTCAATGATAGCTGAAATTTTAGATTTTTCCCTGCCTCTGTTCTGACAAATAAATGTTCCTAAACTCCATGAACACTTGTATGGAGATTTTAAGTTCTCAAATTTGCCTTTCTCTAGGTTAAATCTGAAGAACCTCTGACAAGCTTAAATTTCATCAACAAGATTTGATCCACACTTTTTCTAAATAAAACTGATTCATACCATCATAAGAACTTCTGGATTCTTCTTTAGAAACATATGATCCCATTGGTCAAATGTTGGGGTTCACATTTTTGTACCTAGATATTCAACCCTGTAAGAAAACTGGAAAATAGAACTGTTAAGTGGAACCTGGGCAAGTGCCATGTAGCAAATTGATGGCTTTAACAAATGTAGGTCTGTTTTGTACTTCATTGATAGTACAACATTTTGCAATAACACAAAATACATATTGTGACTTCATTTATTTTTATATGTATCAATTTTCATTTTTGTCTGTACTTAAATTCATGGACTGTAGAAGGTCCTGTTGTCTTCACAATGATTATTGTTCATTAGGTCTTTAAATTCATGGGTTGGAGGTGAAGCTGTCAAAATTTTAGGAAACTTCTGCCATCGATCCTAACAATCGGTTACCCGGATACCCGATCAAGGGAAATTGTATTAAATGTGAGCCAGAACTGCTTTGTTGTTGGTTCACACATGCCAACGTCCAGGCGAGGTATAAGTGTAATTATTACACATTATAAGTGGTAAAAAAGCGTAATCTGAGCATAAAATGAGCAATCTATATATTACATGCCATAACTACAGAAAACGTTATGAAAAATGTACATTTATATTTGACATTGACCTGGATCTGCAGTTAAAATTCTTATCACAAATTGGCAGAATTCATGGGGATTAGTAGTTAGTATGAGAGTATAGACACAAAACAAATTGAGAAATTATTTATGCATAACACTCACTTTAAATAATCTACATCTGCAGTAAACTGTCGCTTAATGAAGTCCACAAATGATAAATGCTGTATTACATTACTGTCGAATTCGTCTTTCAAAATTTTTAAAGTGTTATTGATTTCTCCTCTTCCTAATGCAGCATGTTTTTAGGCTTAATGAAATCCCTCTCTTCTAAGATTTTTTAGTCATATAACATCCATGAGTCACATCAATAAAGCCTGTTTCTCGTAATATTTGGTGCCATTCTTTTTGTAAGTTTAGACTGGTCCTCTACATAAAATATAATGAATCTGTGACATGTGATTTGCCATTCAAGAAACCTGTCTGTTTCCTTACAATTATTTCATGTACAGCTACTTTAAATAGAAAATAAGGAAATTAGACATAAGTCTAACAATGGATAAATGTGCAGCAGCCAATGTCACATGACACAGCCTCAAATTTTAATCGTTATTCTGTGTCTAGCTCACTCCTGATGTCTTTGATCTAAACTTGGAAACTTTTTTTTTTTTTAATTTATTTTTAACAGGTACTCAATTCCCCATTTTATTACCCAGGTTATTACCAACAAATGCGTACCCAAGTACTGGGGTACCTGTTGACAGATTTAGTTGGAGAAGGGGTCCTGTTGACTTCACAGACTGATTAATGTTTGTTAGGTCTTTAAATTCATTGATTAGAGAATGGTCATGTTGTCTTCACAGACTGATTATTGTTCATTAGGTCCTTAAATTCATTGGTTGGAGAATGGTCCTCTTGTCTTCACAGACTGAATATTTTTCATTAGGTCCTTAAATTCATTGATTAGAGAATGGTCCTCTTGTCTTCACAGACTGAATATTTTTCATTAGGTCCTTAAATTCATTGATTTGAGAATGGTCCTGTTCAATAGGTCCTTACATTCATGGATTGGAGAAAGGTCAAAAACTGATTATTGTTCATTGGATCTTTAAATTTATGGTTTGCTATAATGATAAAATTGATACACCAAAAAATTGTGAATTCACAGTAATCTTGGAAGCTGATATGTTGGCATGATAGGAAGGGTGAGAAAGGAAAGCAACAATACTTGGAGCATCAACCTTGAATTAATGACTAATTAATTTTGCCTATAATTTTTCACACCCTCCAATATTTTGTAAACCATTAGTCCATACAAATAAGAATTATAGTTTGTCCTTTTATTTTTGTTGATGGAAGCTTGACAGAGAATTCACTTTGGCATTTGTATGCATCTCCATGTGTCTGTACTTGCATCTGTTTACATGTCTGCCTGTCTGTACTTGCATCTGTATGTATGTATATAGTCTTTACTTGCATCTGTGTTCATATCCCTATATCTGTACTTGCATCTGTGTGCATGTCTGTAGTTTTTACTTGCATCTGTGTGCATATTCCTATATCTGTACTTGCATCTGTGTACATCTCTGTACTTGCATCTTTGTGCATGTCTGTACTTGCATCTTTGTACATGTCCATATGTCTGTACTTGCATCTGTGTGCATCTGTCTGTACTTGCATCTGTGTGCATGTCTATGTCTACTTGCATTTGTATGCATGTCCATATGTCTACTAGCATCTGTATGCATGTCTGTATGTTTGTACTTGCATCTGTGTGCATATCTGTGTCTGTACTTGCATCTTTGTGCATGTCCATGAGTCTGTACTTGCATCAGTGTGCATGTCCATATGTCTGTACTTGCATCTGTATGCATGTCTGTATGTTTGTACTTGCATGTGTGTGCATGTCTGTGTCTGTACTTGCATCTTTGTGCATGTTCATGTGTCTGTACTTGCATCAGTGTGCATGTCCATATGTCTGTGCTTGCATCTGTGTCCATGTCCATATGTCTTTACTAGCATCTGTGTGCATGTCTGTATTTCTGTACTTTCATCTGTCCACACCCTAGATTACCTTCAGTTTTATAGTTGTATGTATGCCTTTTCTAGGTAAATAAAATGTGGCTTTGATAAAAAAAATACAGACTCTTGTTGGTTAGCCTGGCAATAAGGTCAAGTTCTTGATCAAACTTGGTGGATGCCTGTTTTGTTATTTCGATTCACCCCATTGTCACGCAGGTTCCTTCAGATCACATTCCAAAAAATATGTATCAGTTTTTGGCACTCCTATTTTGTCTCAATCAAAGGCCTTCACCAAAACTGTCGACTGCATCATCACACAGATTGACCTTGACATCCGACGCCTCCCAAGTACACACTCAAACTCATATTTTTGTACTTTTGATTCCAGCATACTTGTTTTATTTTCATTACGCTGTTCTCCATATTTAACAACTTTATTCACTATTTCATTCCAAAAATCTTACTAGCTAACTCTTTATTATGGATAGGTCAAACTCTGCACACAGATTAGTCTCTCCATCCATCAAATTTCATTTTGGATTTACACTCTTTCATTGGTCTCTTCATGAGCAGGTGAAATCACAAGTTTTCACTGGGGATTTTTTGGTACTGGGCCTGAGAGCATGGGTAGTGGCTGTTCTATAGTTCCACAAATGGAATCTCATGGATTCTTATGTGGCTCAGATCCCCAAAGATTGAGTCTTTGTTCAGAACGTCACTGAAGTGGCTGTTGTACAAGTGCTCCCTGCCTTGGCTTTGATTTAGTTGTGAGCGAATTGTGTCCAAGGGGCTACCCAGGTAGAAGGTTTGAATGGTCATGCATTTCCTCCTCTTTTTGCCTATTTTGCTAATGTTAATGTGATTGTGTAACGTATTCAAATAGAGAAAGGAGGTTTATATCAGTTTCTATGATAAGTCATGTTTTTCAAAGAATACTTACCTGGTCACATTATGATTAATTCCTCCCACACCTTTCCATAAAGGTGAGCATTCTCATGGACATATCACTCAAGCTTGTACTGAGGAACATCTAGTGTACTAATAGCAACCTAGCATTAGCAAGAGAAGGTAATTATAATGGTGTCTTGGAAGAATTTTTTCCCAGAGATAATGATTTCTTTAGTTTATATGAAATATAGATGGGAAAGACATTTTTAGTCTATTGGAGATCGACTGAAAGACCTTATGGTATGACATACATGCCAACCATTTATGCTTTTGACATAATCATTAAGACTTTTTCACCAAATAACATCTTACGCTCACATGTCGATGGATTATGCTTTTCTGGTGCATTAAAAAATAAAAAAATAAAGTAATAAAATGTTGTGTTTGTCATTTATATTATCATCTCTTTAATTCTTTTAATTCCACTTATTATAAAAATTGTAGAATATTTTAAAAAGAAGGACCACTGCATAAGAATAGCATAAGAGCTAATTCGTACATCTTAGATCTACTTGTACTTTCCTAATTTTCTATTTATAGCATCTGTATACCACCCATTTCCAAGAAAACAGATGGGTTTCTTTATTTGAAGATTGTCTTGCAGATTCAATATATTGATAATGAAGTTAGTTAGTGAACCACTGTACTTTTAAAGACTATGGCACCAGATGTTCAGTGAAATGATATTTTACAGTGTCTTGTGGATGAAATTGACCTGTCGCCACTTGTCAATCATGCTGGATCAATTAACCAATCAGTGAGCATAAATTAGACACACCTCCAGGCATTGCTTAAGTCTGCCATTTTTCTCCAACATGCTGCTTGTAGCAATAATAAATTGATTATGATAAGTATTTACAAATTTTGCAATGATTTGTTGATTTCTCAATCTATAACGGTGAAAAGAAGTCTTGTAATTCTGACAGTCAATATCCAGATCGTCTAAATGGAGGAATTAGATGTATTCCTTTCCCGAAACATAGGCGAAACTTCGATGGATAACGACTTGTCGCATGTACGATCAGCTGAATAAAGACGCAATTGATGGCAATTACAACCTGTTTGTTTGCATAAAAGTATGTCCCATTGATAGCTTGAAAAAAAAAAAAAGAAATTGAAATATATATATATATATATATGTAAAAAATTAACGTTTCAAGAATATAGGTGGAGAACCCCCTAACTTTCGGGCTTTGATATATATTATTTACAGAAAGCACTGAACCCAAGGTTGCATTATTTTTAAGTTTGAAAATTTACACTTTAATGTTGGCTTGTCCTAAAATTAATGATTTATCGTCTCGTTCTTTCAGACACTAGAGTGACGCTTTACTTTCTGATTGGGTTGAAGGAGGGATGGGGATAAAAAAATGTAATTAGTAATAAAGAAATACAAAATAAAGGTTTCAAATAATTATCTTCCTATATATTAAGCATGCATTTACATGTTTACATCAACAGACATCATTGATCAAAATTCCATCTGACGAACATAGCAGACCTTAAAATTATTATGTACAATAGTATACTTCTGAACAGTAATTATTTACAATTTTGTTATTAATTTTTAATTCATATACTTCCAAGGCAGCACAAACATAAGTCAGATAAAATTAACAAGGATAACATTATATGCTAAATACATCAGCATATTTTGCAGCAAGTTTCCTTTCATATGAATAAGTTATTAAACAACTTTACAATAGATTGGTATTATTTACTGAAATAAAACACTTAGGTTATTAATGTACGAACTTGAACTACATATATAAATATTGTCTACTGCAGTATAATTAATGCAACTTTGTAATTTTATTTTTTTCAGAATAATACAAATCAAATTAAATAAACATATCACTTAAACTGAAACATATTTCTTTGCCAAATACTGCATGTTTGTCGGAGGTTAAGTCACATGATTTGGTAGGCGGAGCGATCTATCGTCTCGCGTAAAGTCAATTGTTAGAGCAGATGGATCTTTTCAAACGTAAAACATGTCTGATCAGAAAAAGGACAAATCAGCACTGCTTTAGAAATTAAAAAGAAGAATATGAAAGTGATATAATACAGCACTTGATTGAGCAGAAAAGAATTTGTGCACTTCATGATCAGTTAGCAAAAGTTAGACATGTAGAGTAGTTGAGTTTTGAATATAAATAATTTGTTGGTATGTTCTGTGTTTGTATTCTGGTTCTAATCCACATGGATTTTGTCCATTTTGCCAAGAATTTGACCTGCTGAAAGATCCTGGTTAGTAGCAAAAATAAATGTACATTTTTCATACAGAATACTGTAATTATGGCATGTAATATATAGATTACGCTTTTTTGCCACTGAAATTAGCAAAAATTGTGCTTATACCTCTCAAGGTTGGCATGTATGGTATAGTGTATTATCCGTGATCTGTAATCCATTGTCAATCTGTCTGTTAATACAAATTTATTATTGCTGTTCCTTGGAAGATTGATATGAAACTTTACACACACGCACACATTCATATCGTAGTCTAGTTGGTCTGTTAATACAAATTTATTATTGCTATTCCTTCAAAACTACTTGGAAAATTGACATGAAACTTCACACACACACACACACACACACACACACACACACACACACACACACACACACACACACACACACACACACACACACACACACACACACACACACATATCGTAGTCTAGTTGGCGTGTTAATACAAATCTATTATTGCTGTTCCTTCAAAACTACTTGGAAGATTGACATGAAACTTTACGCACACACACATTCATATCGTAGTCTAGTTGGTCCTGAATGAAATGATGCTTATACTTCCAGTATGGCCTCCACAATGGCTGTCTTGAAAATTTTACTGCTTTTCAGTCTGAATGAATTGACATATCAATATGAGGTTTTCACTTAAAGACTTCTTATGATATCTACTTGGATCTAAATGAAAATGGGGCTGATTTTATGTCAAATATGCCTGCCATAGCAGCCAACTTGAAAATCTTGGTATCGCTATTCCTTCTGAAAAGAAAGTTATACTGAGTTTGGGATTTCACTTGAAGACTTTATATTATGTCTAGTTGATCTTAAATGAAAATGATGGTGCCATGGTGGACTGCTTGAAAATCACATGATTTTGCTATTCTTCCTGAATAGATGGTCATACCAGTATGGAGTTCTCACTAAAAGACTTCTTATGATGTCTAGTTGATCTTGAATGAAAATCATGCCAGTCTGATATTCAGCATGGCCACCATGGCAGCCATCTTAAAGACATTGTTATTGCTACTTCTCCAAAATAGTGTAGATCATCACACTTCAAAATTGGTGTCATATTTCTTTTTTCATGGGACTTTTCTAATGTTGATAGGAGGGACAGGAGGCATTGCTGATTCTGGGAGACTTTTTTTTTCATGTTTGAAGTTCACGTGTATTCTGGGGCCCCGAGTGGCCGAGTGGTCTAAAGCGCTCTCCGTTACGGATCACTGCCATCTCACCTCTGTCTGCGTGGGTTCGAGTCTAGGATTCGGCGAATGTGGATATGTGAGAAAGCTTGCCAGTAGCTTCTCGTGGGTCGGTGGTTCTTTCCGGATGTTTCCCGGTTTCTTCCTCCACCATTAATACTGTCCGCCATGTATAGCCTATCGTGTGCTGAAAAATGGCGTTAAGCCCTACAACAACAACAACAACAACAACAACAACAACAACACGTGTATTCTCCAAAAAATAAATTATTGGCAATTTTCAGGTCAATAAATTATTGACTTTTTGCAAATCAATAAATTATTGGATATTCTCAGGTCAATAAATGTTTTTATATCTGCACTTTAAATTTGTGAATATATGATAGATCACATTTGTCAGACTGTCTGTAAATGCACATGATGTGCATCATTCACTGTTTTCCTTGTAACATGCACTCCACTGACACTGATTGAGCAAAAGTGGTTGTATTTGGCATGATGTTATATGAGAATGAATAGATGAAAAAAAAATTTTGGATCCTGAATGCACCCTCCAGAGGAAGAGATGGTGGGGATCAGAGGTCACATTTTCATGGGGTAGTATTGACTCTTTCTTGTAGCCAGAACTCCATCTACACCCACTTAGGTAGGGTCATTACATTTGGCATGGTGTTTCAGAAAAAATTAATAGGCGAAAATGAAGGTTTCAAATTCTGAAGCACCAGAGGAATTTTTGGTGGTGGTCAGGTGCATGTGGGTGGGGAGGATAAAAATATTTTTAAAAATTGTAGATATTTTTGATGGTTTCCATCACTGGTTGAATTTTTTTTAACCACAAATACTGCAGAAAATGCTGATATTAAAAATTTCACCCCTTCCTCCATTTATCCAAATTCATTAAGTAGTAATTTATTTTGTTTCAGTCAAGGACAGGCTTTTTTCCCAGAAGAAATACCAGTTCAAAAGTCTAAAGAATTGCATCATATAACATTTGGTACCTTTATGAAGGATAATATACTTGCAAAAAGTCTTTAATAGGACATACCATCTGTCTTCCAGATAAGAGTCAGAGAACAAGAAAGGGACAAGAGACAGCAGCTGCTGTGTGTCTTCAGTGCAATATTTCACCAAAGGAAAGCAAGACACTCGAGTTCAGCCTCACATGGGACATGCCCATTATTCATTTTAGGAGTAAGGGATTCAAATATAGAAGGTTAGTATTCATGATTTTGTCGTAAGACCATCATCATTTCATCATTTCTCCTATAACCTGGCTGGTCATAGGGGCACCACAGATGACTTTGCAGCAATCTCTCTCCAGTTTGCCCTGTTCTCCACTGCTTTTTGGGACTTTGAGAAGTTCATGCCTGTCCAGTCTTTGATGTTATCTTCCCATCTTGTCTTCCGTCTGCCTCATTTTCTCTTTCCTGTTGCTGTGCCCTGTAGGATTGTCTTTGACAGACTTTACACGCCAGATGAGCGTGAGACGTGACCATCTTATCTTGCATTTCTTTACAGCGGTGAGCAGATCTTCATATGGTCCAGTTGCACTTTGGATTCTAATGCACGCCTCCTCATTAGAAACGTGGTCTAAGTATGAGACATTCAGGATCCTTTCGATAACGTATCTCTAAGGCATGGATTCTTCTGTCCAGAACAGCTGTCAGGGTCCATTTCTCACATGCATACAGGAATGTGGACATGACAAGGGAGTGCATATGCTTTATATTGGACACAAGCATGATGTTGCTGTTCTTCCAAACAGGCTTCAGCCTAACTAGTGCAACTGTTGTCTGCACAATCCTTGAAAGAACCTCATGTTTGGAATTGTCATCAGAGGTGATAGCACCTAGGTACTTGAAGTTTGTCACTGTGCCCAGCTTTTGGCCTTTCATCTTATTTCCTTTTGGATGCCACTTGGGTTGTTTGTCACTAGCTTGGTCTTTTCAGCACTGATCTCCATACCATACCTTTGTGGTGCTTGATCGAGACGATTCAGTGAAGTTTCCAGTTCTTGTTCATCTCCTTGCTAAGTCTTTGATATCATCAGCAAAGTGCAGGTTGGTGATTGTTCTGCCTCCAACTCTGACACTGCCCTCATGGTCTTCCAAAGCATTGGACATGATCCTTTCCAGGTAAATGTTGAAGAGATTGGGTGAGAGGAGGCACCCTTGTTTGACTCCAACTGTGGTTCTGTACCAATCTCTACTGCCATTGATGAGAACTGTGCTAGTCACCTTGTCATACAGGTTTTCTATGGTGCTGATTAGTTTTGCATTTATGTTGTATGTATGTATGTATGTATGTATATATATATATATATATATATATATATATATATATACACATGTTTATTGTAACGTCCTGCTCTGAAACCAGCCTGTTCTTTGGCAACGATGTTCCCTACTTGGGGTACCGTTTCAGTCTGCTGAGGATGATTTTAAGCATAACCTTGCTTGGGTCACTGAGGTGGCAGATTGTTCGGTAGTTCTGGCACAGCTGCAGATTCCTTTTCTTAGGGAGAGTGATGGTCAGAGACTGGGTCCATGAATTGGGCCATTCTCCTGTATGCCAGATATGTTGCAGATTGTTGTGAGGACATCTGTCATAAAGGTTCCTTCTACTTGAACAAGTTCTGCTGGTATATTATCTACCCGAGGACTGACTTCCCATTCTTTAGTGCCTTTATTGCCTCTACTTCTTCCCCAAGGATCAGGTGGCCAGCCTTTATTGTGGTTAGTGGGAAGTTTAGTATAGCTTTGTCTCCAGAAGTCTCCTAGTAAAATTCAGTACAGCATTCCATCCATCTGTTAGGGATATCTTGGTCTTCTGTGAGACTCTTGCCAGCCTTGTCCTAGATTGTGGTAGATCTCACCTGTTTCTATGTTGTCAGGTCTTTCTTCAACTGGTAAGCCTTTTTACTGTTATTCTGGTTCAGGCTTGTCATGATTTCCTTCCACTGGTCGTGTAACTAGCTTTCCTTTGCTCTCTTTAAGTTCTTCTTAATCCTGTTCTTAATCTCCATGTATTTTTCCGCACTTTCAAGGTCTCCTCACTTCCTCCTCAGTTTTCTCCTCACATCACAGGGTCAAGGATATCTGCTGTGACCCAGGGCTTCTTTATCCTACGATGTTTGCCTAGGATCTTGCTGGCTGTGCCAATTACTGCTGTGTTAAAGGTGGTGAAGGAGTCTAGGCTTATTTCTTCAGCACCCAGAATTGTGGGTGGTGCGAATTTGCCACCTAGTGATGCCTCAAATGCTTGTGCCATGCCTTAATTTTTAAGTTTCTCAAGTTCAAACCTGATCCTAACCTGCTTTGGCCTCTTGATTTTCCTCAGACGAAGTTTGATACTCATCATCAGTAAGTCTTAGTTGCTTCCTATCTTGGCTGCTGGGAAGCTATGTGTTCTGGCAGTGTTGACTCTAGACCAGAAGCGCTTCCTAACCAAGATGTAGTCAATCTGGTTGTGGTGTTTCCATTTGGACTGTGCCAAGTCCATCTTCTAGATGGTTTGTGGGGGCCGAGGGTGTTCATTAGCACCAAGGTTATTGTTGGGGGCAAAAAACTTCAGTCCTTTCTCATTGGCCAGTTCATTACAGTATTAACCACAGTATTTAGTCATCTCTGGCATATCATGGGCAGTTGCAGCCTGGTGGAGCCCATCCCTCTCCAGGCTCTGCCCTGGCTGTTGACTTCATCTTGGAAGACTTCCACCATGTGATGTCATGTTACCACCACCCTATTTCTCCTATAGATGGAAGACAGGTGGAGGTGGGAGTGCCTTAAATCTTCCCTTGCAAGTTTTGCCTTGGCTGCTGCCTGTGCATTGGGCATGGTCACACTTTAAATATGGCCCTAGCCAAAAAAGTGCTGAGTGCATGGTCACTCTACATATGGCCCTAGCCAGACAAAGTGCTGTGGCCCTGGCCGACAAAGTGCAGAGGGTATGGTCACACTCTAAATATGGCCCTTGCAAAAAAAGTGCCTAGTGCATGGTCACACTCTAAATATGGCTCTGGCCAGGCAAAATGCTGTGGCCCTAGCTGACAAAGTGCAGAGGGCATGGTCACACTCTAAATATTAACCCCAACAGATGAAGTGCAGAGAGCATGGTCACACGCTAAATATTACCCCCAACAGATGAAGTGCAGAGAGCATGGTCACACTCTAAATATTACCCCCAACAGATGAAGTGCAGAGGGCATGGTCACACTCTAAATATTACCCCCAACAAATGAAGTGCAGAGGGCATGGTCACACTCTAAATATTACCCCCAACAGATGAAGTGCAGAGGGCATGGTCACACTCTAAATATTACCCCCAACAGATGAAGTGCAGAGGGCATGGTCACACTCTAAATATTACCCCCAACAGATGAAGTGCAGAGAGCATGGTCACACTCTAAATATTCCCCTTGCCAAACAAATTGTAGACTCAAATTATGACCCTAGCCAGACAAAATGCAGAGGGCATGTCACACTCTAAAAATGGCCCATACCAGACAAAATGCAGAGGGCACGGTCACATTCTAAATATGACTCCAGCCAGAGAAAGTGCAGAGAATATGGTCACACCCTAAATTGCACATGAATTGGTGAATAGATTACTACAGAAATCAAATATCAGCTTAAAAGTAGGTCTTGTGTAGGTAACTTTGATTTCCCATTATCCATGATTATCACTCTTGTTGAGAAAATGTTATTTTACTTACTAAAGGTCCTTGAATTTTTTTCATGTTAATACAATCAAACCTTTTCTTGGACCACTTTCTAATTACAGTCCATCTTGGGGGTATTCTTGTTTACATTGTTAAGTTTTAATTATCCTCTGAAATTAGATCACCTCAAAGCAACTTTTCTTGTCCAGTTGATGTTCATAATGATGACCTCTTATGAAATGTTGGATTATTTACCTTGTTTAATTTTTTTGAAAGACTGATATTTCTACAGGTCCAGTCTATAAAAACTAATTTAAAAATCAGTTAAAAATGCAGTTAGATATCTGTTTTTTCTTCTCCTGTTAGTCATGTTTTGAGATTTGATAGCTGATACTTAATATAAGTTGGAGTATATAGGATTAATCTTACTAAAATCAGATCTCCACTGTCCTGTATGAAGATCTGAAAGTGACCACTTTGGGGTCAATTTCTGGTGACCTATGTTACTACCATAATCACAATTTAATTAGCCAATCAGATGAAGTCTTATACCTTCAAGTTTGGGTAAAAGAGCAGAATGGCTGAAGAGCATCACTGTGTTCCAAACAATTTGATTTACTTTCATATATCTGGAAGCTGCATTTCCATTAGTTAATTCAAAGGTCTCCAGAACATGAACCCTAAAGTGGTCACTGTCAGATCTTCACATAGGACAGTGGAGATCTGATTTTAATCAGATTGATATAAGATGTATGTGTACTGTGAAATCTTGGGTGGACTTACTTTGGTTTAGCTGACTCAAAAGTTCATTGGCATTCACCCAAGATGTTAAACAGTTCACATACAGTGATCTTTAATAACAACACACAGTGTTGGTTATGATTATTTGATTGCCATCATAACAAGTGTTTCCATTTTAAGGTAAGATTTTGTCTGTGGTGTTAATGTCAACAACATTTTATAAGATTGAAGTAGTGCACCAAATACACTGAAGTTGCAGCTGTTCATCTCATAGTTTTCTTGTCTTAGAGGCTTTGATTTCTTCAAGCACTTCAGCAGCAAATAAATATGCCAACTTGACACTGTTTAACCAGTGAATTTGTTTTTACTGATCTTGTAAAAATATGCTTTTTATTCTCCAGTCATTTCACTTGGGGTGGGGGAGGGGAACATTTGTCATGTCACAAGTTTTTATTATGCATCATCCATCACATTACATCTCTTGCACATTTTGTCACTGCTTAATAACATTTTAAGGTTTTCAAGGATTGAAACCAATTTGGTATGAGGTTTTACAATTAAAAAAAACGAGTCATATTTGTTTTCTTCACTGTTTTCCCAAAATAAACATAAAGTTATGGCCATTGTTTGACTTAAAACTTTTCCATTCATTTGCATCATGTTATCAGGGGCAGCCATGTTGTATAAACACATTTCCTGTCAAATATCTGTTGTTTCATTAGAAATCAGTCTAATTTTTACATGAGAATACAAAATAAATCTGCCAGTTATTTTCAGACGGTATGCCAGATGGTTTGGAGACAAGGGGGATTCAGGTCCCAAGCTGTGCAGCTATGCACTCCACAACTACCCAGACTGGGAGCACAGAATAGAGGAGTGGCAGAATCCAGTCTTACAATGCAGGTACAGAGCTGCATGCATATAGTGGGCCTACACAAGAGTTCATTAGAAATGATACAATTTGAATAATATATCGTGCCTGCCAGTAGCTTCTCGTGGGTCGGTGGTTCTTCTCGGAGTTTTCCAGGGTTCTTCCTCCACCAGTTACGGTGGCCGCCATGTATAGCCTATCTTGTGCTGAAATACGGCATTGAACCCTACAACAACAACAAGAACAACAACAACATCAAATTCCTAAGCTGCTTGCAACAAATCACTTATGTTATACTATTCAGGATCTTGCACACATTTTAAATCCGACAAACACAAAATGGAAATCATCTGAGGTTGCAATGACTTAGAGCAGTGCTTATTGGTATTGGTATGTGATGTTACTGATGTTATATTCACATTGTCATTATGACATAAAAGACAATTACAGATACAATATTTATGCAATGACATTATAAAAGTAATAAATACACTAGTCCCCCTCTTATACGGCCACCCCTTCTGCACCGGGAAAGTGGTCTTATAAGATGGGTGGCCTTTCCAGAGGGGGAATAAATTTTTTGTGAGAAGTATATGTAATGTACGCAGTAAAAAAGCTACATTCTTCATAGCATTTAATATTTTCGTTTAAAAGAAACATTAATTATTAAAAGGTTCTTCTTGTTATAATAATAGACTTATTTCAACTGAATGTGCATTAATAGTTCTTATTCTTGGCGTAAGCATGATATGCGAGCGGGTGTTGTTGTTATGCACATTGCAAAACCATTCAAAAACGTCATTTAAATCTTGTTGCATACATAATTCTCTTCCCATTTGCTCCATTTTCCCACTGCTGCTGAATAACCTCCTTATCGGTTACGATGTTGTTTATTTGAGTCTTTTCAACATAAAACTGTTTTATTCGAGTCTTTTCTACTTAAAATCGTTCGGCAAGTTCCCCCTCCCCACTTCACCCGATGTCGTCGAGTAGAATAACCGACTTTTTTCTAAAATAATCGTCTCCATTTACATGATGACATGTTAATGTTTTGTAATGATTTATTCGGATGTTGCTAACTGTATGCGATTTAATTATGCAGACGAAACTTTTGCAGAGTGGACGAAATGCCTTCTTCGTAAAGGATTGTGTTGTCACGTGATTTTTCGGTCTTTGTCTGGTAGCCTGTTTTGTTCAAGGATAATTTCTGTGTGTGTGTGTCTGCAAAAATCTGTTTTTGGACTATGCTGACCCTGTTATGATCTTGACAATTACGTCCGGTTGTAATCATCAGTGTTGCAAACTACAAGACTGATAAAACAACTTTTCTGCATTTAAACAAAATGCCATGTGTTTTTTGAAGGCAGCGATCATGTCATGTGATTCATTAGTCACAGTCTGGTACCCTATTTGTGTTTACATTTATTTACACTAAGGGAGAGATGCCAAAATAGCTTCGATATGTACGCAGATTTGATCTGAACAATAGCACCTCGCGGTCGTTACAATTTGCAATCTTGACAATTATTGTCAGTAGTAATAGCCACTAATTATGAAAATGAACGAGCTCAACATCTTACTAAGAGAAGCCATAAAGGCTATCAAACCATTTTCCCGCTGACTTGTGTATTGTACATCAATACCGCCACTTCTCAGCTGTTACTACTGTTCAATAATTGTAATCTTAACAATTATCAGATTGACTAAACCGGACATCTCATGATAACACAGCAGTAAGGCTAATCGGATTACGTGTACTTACCTTTTTGTATGGATTAAAAATTGAGTCTTTCTCGGCTTTATGGAATAAATGTGGCTTCTCGTGAAGCGTAAATGATATAATATTAACCTTAGTGGTACATGTACTTTAGTCAACACTTCTTTCATGAATGAAAACCTGACATCGGGAAACAGAAATCGGATTACTTAACACATGTTATGAATAAAATTGGTTCTGGATACATATTACAAAATAAAATGCGGCTGCTTGTTAGGGGTAAATTTTATATTTTTGCACTAATATGCTGGCCGCTAGTCGTGTTAGCGGGGTGGCCTTTCATGAGGGGTACTTTTGAACACAAATTCGTTGGTGCCATCGGATTCTGGCCGTAAGGAGCGGGTGGCCGCTGGTCAGGGGGGCCGTTCAAGAGGGGGACTACTGTATAATATGAGTGCTACAAATTTTATATTCATATATTCAGTTTTGTTTGTGTCAAGTTCACTTTTGCACTTTTATTGTGTTGAATCAGCAAGTGTGCAACATATTATTGAATCAGAAATTGGAAATATAAGAAATAAGTATATTTGCCTTTGAGAGTATTTTTTTTAATATTGGCACTATATTTTTTGTCCCATGAATTATTGTTTTCAGTGCCATTCCTGCCTGGTATAAATCAGCATTGTTCAATGAACTGTACTATGTCAGTGATGGGGGAACCGTATGGGTAGATCCAGTGGATGACTCATACTTCACAGGGGAAGAGGAAAGCTTGCCTACCAAAATTATCAAGGAGTATGGAATGTTTGCCTATTTAGAAGGTAATTGTTAAATTCAATTTTCTTTTTGTGATAATGTCAGCTTGTACTAGAGTAGGTTTGCCTTCAAAGAATAAAACTCAAGAATATATTTTGTTTCTGAAATATTTTTAAAACTTAACATTTATTTTAGAAGATAAAATAGATATTTTTTTCTTCTCAAATGAAAAGGTTTATGATCGTGACTTTACACCACCTGATGGAATGCACAAACTTTTTTTTGATGTGCTGCCCTCTGATTACTTTTTTATCAACAGGTCTGAAATCACTAATAAAATGAGCAAAATATGTTTAAATAAATTATGCCATAGATGGAAATGTAACTTTTAATCAAAGAATGATACTAAATATTAATCAGGAACACGTTTCCCAATTACTATAGTTTAAATATACCTCCCTGTTTGTTTGTACCCCCCCTCAACCGATTTTAATAACGGAAATCTTTAATGTGATAAAAGTGCACAGAACTGAATCAATTCATTCATTGATTTATAATTTCTAACCTGAATGTGACTAGAGTGGCCTAACACTGGCATTCTCTGCACCTTGCATGCTTAACAGACTTTCCATACTAACACAGCGCCATGTTGCATACACTATGGGCGAGTTGATTTCCTCTGACAACATTGTGACAGTTCATCCTATTCAGTAACTTCCAGATAATTCTGTAAATTACCATAATGTTGAGAGTTTAGAGTTATATCCCTTTGCACACGTGTACATAGAAATTACACCACTTGTTAAATCCATGTGAAAGGCAAATTTGTAGTTGTCCTTCTTTTCCTTTGCTTGATTCGACATTGTAAATATCAGAAGCAGACATAGTATTTTCCTTTTATGTACATACATGTGTAGTCGGGCATACACCCCTTCACTGAAAATGGACTTGTCCAGGAACTGGAAATGACTGCCAAACAGGTCGTCTTTTACACTGAAAACTTCCATTTGGAATTAAACACGCAGACGATAACAGTGTTAGGGTCCCACCTGGGCATAATAAGGTTTGAAATTATAAATCAATAAATGAACTAAGTTCTGTGCATCTTTTATCTCGTTTGTGCTTTTCGTTTTTTAAATCGGAAAGGGGGGGTACAAACAAACGTGGAGGTATATTCAGACTATAACAGGTAAACATGACAGAGTTTAGGTAGCAGAATGTACCATCTTATTGAATAATGCTCATATTCACAAAATTCTTCAACTTCATTGTACATTCAAAGTTAGATTTTCAGTGATTAAGACTAAAAACATATTGATTTGCTTAGATGAAGTAAGATGTGACATGTTGGTTTGTGTGAAAATTTAACAAATGATTTTTAAAAAAATGTTTGCTGTTTATAACAAACAAATTGGATATAAATGAAATACAGTTGATGACCTTTCTAATTCAGTGTGATAAATGGTAACTTACATCCAACTTATTGACAGTGTACACAGTTTTCAGTGATAGTATGTGATTATTCCATTTTCATTAGGTGGGAAACCTTTTTTTAGATTTTTAAGTCTTATTATTGCATTTGGTTTTTTTAGGACAAGAATACAGAATGTATAACACTTATGATGTCCACCACTATGCCAGTTTTGCTCTCATCATGTTGTGGCCACAACTCCAATTATCCTTGCAGTGTGAAATGGGTAAGTACAGTTAGGTCAAGTGATCATAATGGATGGACTGTGTCACCTCGCATCTTCTGTTGTGCATCTTTCCATAATTTGCTTTTTTCAGCTGTTTCTCAAAATCACTGAACCAGTTTCAACCAAACTTGTAAGGCAGTATCCTGGCATGAATGCCTGTCAGTTTTATGCAAATGATGTAAATCTGCCATTAAATTTGGAATTGTTACTGAAAATAGATACACCTTTTAATGACTTTTTTTCAAAAACTGCTCAACAGAATTTAACCAAATTTGATAGCATCTCAGCATTAATGGATTTCCGATTTGTGCAGATGAAATTGATCCATTTTCAAATATGGCTGCCATTACTAATTGAAGAAAAACCTTTACATAACACACCCTGCAACTTAATAACATATTTAACCCCTTCTCCAACCTACTAATAACTTTATAACACAACCTGCAACTTACTAACAACATTATGACAGGCTGCACCTTACTAAAGATGTTAATATGACATGCTGCAAAACAGTGGCATCGAGACTTATTTTAATAGAAAGCTGCTTAACCTTTAGTGTCAAAGAATTAGATGGATTGCTTCTCAGCACTAAACCAAATATTACTTTTATTTAATTAAAAAGTTTATTTTATTTTGTTTGTCTTGGCTTTCATAGAACTTTTAACACATTATTGGCTGTATCATACAGAGGGATGGGAAATAAGTGCCTTGCCCAAGGACACAGAGGCAGCCAACTTGGACTGTCCTGTGCAGGCATTGGATCTGTGATCCTTGGATTACAAATCCAATGTTATTGCAACTAAGATGCCATGACTTTTAAACTTAAAGAAATCAAAATGTTTTTTCCAGCAAAGATAATTCGGTCTGCAGACAATTCTCAGAGAAAGTACTGTATGCATGGTACAGTTGGAAACCGGAAGACAATCAACATGGTGCCCCATGACATTGGCGATCCAGGTCAGTTTTCATAAGTTGGGGATCTTATATGAGTGCAATTTATGGCATGTGTTGTTTGAACTATGTGGCTTATTATATTATTCAATCAGTTTCATTAATTTTATATATAATGAACACAAACCTACAAACATTTCATTTTATTCATGGACATTTCTGTGTGACATAGCTTGGTGATATATCACATTATAATATGTCACATTTTTATCATGCATGACATAGCTAGGTGTTATATCACATTGTAATGTTACGTCACATTTTGTCATGTGTGACATAGCTAGGTGTTATATCACATTGTAATGTTATGTCACATTTTGTCATTTGTGACATAGCTGGTATTATATCACATTGTAATATATTATTTCACATTGTGACATAAAATATTATAATGAATATAAATCCTAATGTTATATGATTTAAATAATTCTACAATATTGGACAGAACTGTAAATTAATTTAATTTTTTCGGTATTAATATTTATATTTACTTTAATTTTTTTTTAGGGAAGGGGTTCTATTGTTTCATGGAAGGATTATTGTTTGTTGGATTCGTAAATTTGTGGTTTGAAGCCGCCATGAATTCTACAAAATTTGGAATCACACAAAAATAGTGACTCATGATATTGATAGGTGCACTCAGTATTAAGCGATCTGTAGAATATTCCATTTAAAATCACTAAGGGGTGGGTAAGTGGGGGTGGGTAAGTGGGTGAGAAGGAATATGAGGGAACTAATTTTTTAACTGGGCACATGGGTGAACCAAAGACCAGCCAGATGTGATATATACAAAAAATTCTTTCCAGCTGCATAAATTGAAATGGAACCTAGTCCAGTATGTGATATTCACTTCATTAAATATGGTTTGTAAGCATATCTGTATTGATGTTTCTATATACATGGATTTTAAGTGTATCAATATTGACATTTTGGTTAAATTTCGGCACTGACCTTTTTAAAAAAAACAACTATCAAAACCTAAGAAGTATAATATATATTATCTAAATTACTTTTTTTTTCCAAGGACTGTTTTGTATGAAAAAATCTTATTTACATGCAAGAATATGTATCCCTGCTATACTCTTGTTTTGTAGAGGATGAGCCCTGGAGTAGAGTAAATGCATACAACATTCATCCTACCGATGACTGGAAGGACCTCAACCTCAAATTTATCTTGCAGGTTTACCGGGATTACCACCTCACCAAGAGTGAAGAGTACCTCAAATATATGTACCCTGTTGCGAAGGTATAATTTACATCAAGACGGTGACCGATTGTTTTAATGTCTTTGTTTGGATCTAATTGCATTGTCTGATCGACCTAGTTGCCACTTATTGTTATGAACTGTGCCTGACGATAATTTTCTTAGCAAGCAGGTAACTAGTAGTCCTACAGCATGTGCCAGCAGCCAGAGACATCTTCCCATAACCTATTATAACATCACTGTCAAGGGTGTTTGTATGTGATCTGCTGAACACACCTACTAACTGGCATTATTTGTTTATATAGAAGAAAAAAAGGAAGAGTAAAAGTCATACAAGTGATGTGGGCTTTCAGTACTGACTGTTACCCCAATAGGTGTTATATTTGAGACTTTGACTACATAGCCTTTAAAATGGTGATTATTCACTCTTTTGCTTCTTGTTAATCAATGTTATCTGGAAGATCATTATATAATCACTTGACAAAATTAGTGTTAAAGCACATCTACAGTTTTAGGTGAGGTGAACTAAGAGGTGTTAACCGGTGTAAACCAGATATGTTGTGCTATGATGTCACGATGAGAAGCCACATATTTGAAAACATTTGAACCCCTCCCGGCACTGGTATTGATTACACCCAACATCTGACTTTCTTGGCCCAATTTAGTGCCACTCTGCCATTGTAAAAGTCTGTAGCCATCAATAATTTTCATTTGGAAGTTTTTTTTATGACAACTAAGAAGCAGATTGCTCAACAATCAGGAATGAACAGATGTTGAAAAAAGTACTTTAGTATTAAATTTATGTATAATACTTGATGAGTGTCAAGAACCTTGTTCTATTTATGTATGTGAGAAATGGAGAATTACTTTTGCTATCTTGAAAAATATTTAAGATTTAAATATGTTGGACATAGCATATATCAAAAGATGCATTTAATTTCATTCTTTTTAGAGACAGAGGGAGAGAATGCAAAATTGAGAGGGAGAGAGAGAATATCATTATATTTCTCATAGTTCTCTCTCAGTTTTGTATTCTTTCTCTTACCCACACATAAACAGGTTCCCAGTGCTGATAGACATAAACAAATAAAGTAAATTAGTAGACATATTCAGAAGCTGCAGTCTGCATTCCTGACTACATTTTTTTGGGTTTTAATCACTGATAATTCAGTGGTTATGTAACAGCTGCAGAAAATACATGAAATGCAGTATGTGGACATGTAATTGAGTTAACTTTCAGAGATAAGAGGCAGAGGCGTTTGGTGTTTGTGAGGATAAGTGGCATTGACCAAAACAGCTGCTGACAAATGTCCAAACTGCAAACAAAAAAAAAACATTCTAAGGAGAATAGTTTATATTTAACTGAGTAAATTTATGTAAATGAAAAAGTTCATAATTTTATCATTATTGAAAATGATATTTTGACTTTTAGGTTTTGATGAACCAGGTAAATATACATCTGTTGAGAATTTTTATCTGTGCAGTCACTTATAGTTTAGCTATCATTAGGAGAGTTCACTCAAATATGAGGCAGATACAAAGAAACAGTCTGTATGTATCAGTGTTAAATATTTATACAAGAAACTGATAGAACATCATTTACTACCATTTTCAACAATCTAAGTCAGTTTCCATTTGAGTTTAATATAATTAAAATTAACCTGTCCCATGTAGGTTAATTTTGCAATCAGGTCAGTTTCTCTTGCATTGTTGGTTACAGTATATTGCAACTTTGTATGTTTGGTGAATACAACACTGTCTTGCCAAAAGCATGCCACTATGTTACCTCAGTTTTAAGGGCATACCTCAGTCTCTGTGTTACCTCAGTTTGAAGGGCATACTTCAGTCACTATGTTACCTCAGTTTGAAGGAAATACCTAAGTCACTATGTTAACTCAGTTTTAAGGGCATACCTCAGTCACTATGTTAACTCATTTTTAAGGGCATACCACAGTCACTATGTTAACTCATTTTGAAGGGCATACCTCAGTCACAATGTTACCTCAGTTTGAAGGGCATACCGCAGTCACTATGTTAACTCAGTTTTAAGGGCATACCACAGTCACTATGTTACCTCAGTTTGAAGGGAATACCTAAGTCACTATGTTAACTCAGTTTTAAGGGCATACGTCACTATTCATTTTTTAAGGGCATTGATGGCTGCAAATTCATGCAGCTTAGTGTGTGAATGCATCTTGGTGGACACATCACTACCCCACCAGAAGTGGGTTACTATAACCCTTATTTCATAAATTTGTTAATTCAGTTACATTTTGCATTCAGATCATTTTTTGTTGGTTGCAGAGTCATGCAACTTTGTGTGTGGAAGCAGCTTAGTAAATAAAACATGATTCCAACCATAACATGTATTTTATACTAAAGTAACTGCTGTTAAGTTGGAATTTAGATCATTTTATTGGTCATCTTTAGCTGTACAGTCAAGCAACATGTTATGGTGCATAGTCATAAGTTCAAAACATTCCACCAAAATATATTTCTGTGGTGCGGTAGACATTTTTCATAAAATATAGTTTTGATGTAATTAAATTCCATTAGATTTAAAATTGGAGTTGCCAGAGTTGGTGGGGGGGTTGGGGGTTGGGGTCCTCCTTCAACAGATATGCAGTGAGTTCACGGGGGCAAACAATTGACATAAATTAACTATCATGTTGGTTACGACCATCATCAAATTATAAAGTATGTATAGGTAATCCATGCCTGTTGATTTGCAACAAGATTGTTTTTTTTAATAAATATTTACCTTCCCAATGAAAAAGTACTCAGTAATTTGCCAATTTGCAGCCATTTCATTGCTCATCGATATCATTCAACCAGATGCTTGCATTATCACACAGTGTGCCTTGAAGATTAAAAAAGTGCCACATGGAGAATGAAGATTAGTCTTTTGTATTTAGGTTGACTTGTAAAATTGTGCCTACTTGTTTTGTATTTATGTTGACATCCGACTTACTGAATTCTGCCTACTTGTTTTAGATTTTGATTGAAGCAGCTCATAAATGGGACACTGATGGAGATGGTATCATTGACAATGGAGGATTTGCTGACCAGACGTTTGATGCTTGGATTATGCATGGTGCCAGGTACAAGTCTAAAGGGTGGACTACAGTTTACTTTATTTAACCTGATGTAAACTAGTGTGAAAAAATATGACCAGCAATATTAACAAATAATATGGCCCTGCTTTGAAAAAGGTCTGAACTGTTTAGTCCATTTGCAACTAGAACCTTCAAGACTCATTATTTAAAAATTATGGCCCTGCTTTTGAAAAAGGTCTGAACTGTTTAGTCCATTTGCAACTAGAACCTTCAAGACTCATTATTTAAAAATTATGGCCCTGCTTTTGAAAAAGGTTGGAACTGTTTAGTCCATTGGCAACTAGAACTTTCAAGACTCATTATTTAAAAATTATGGCCCTGCTTTTGAAAAAGGTCAGAACTGTTTAGTCCCTTTGCAACTAGAACCTTCAAGACTCATTATTTAAAAATTATGGCCCTTCTTTTGAAAAAGGTCAGAACTGTTTAGTCCATTGGCAACTAGAACTTTCAAGACTCATTAGCGGGGCCCCGAGTGGCTGAGTGGTCTAAAGCGCTGACCGTTACAGATCACTGCCATCTCACCTCTGTCTGCGTGAGTTCGAGTCCAGGCTCGGCTAAGTGGGTACGTGAGAAAGCCTGCCAGTAGCTTCTCATGGGTCGGTGGTTCTTCCCGGGGTTTTCCAGGGTTCTTCCTCCACCATTAATACTGGCCGCCATGTATAGCCTATCTTGTGCTAAAAAATGGCGTTAAACCCTATAACAACATAACAACAACAACAAGACTCATTATTTAAAAATTATGGCCCTGCTTTTGAAAAAGGTAGAACTGTTTAGTCCATTGGCAACTTGAACTTTCAAGATTCATTATTCAAAAATTTTGACCCTTCTTTTGAAAAAGGTCAGAACTGTTTAGTCCATTTGCAACTAGAATCTTCAAGACTCATTATTTAAAAACTCTCAGAAAGATCTTTGCATTTAACCACTATCTTAGTTGTCACTTTTTTGGTAGCGATGCAGTGTCAACAATGATGAAGTTGAGTGTTTTTGCCAATCAGATATGGTGGTGATCCATTGATACACAGCTGCAGTTGACACATCTGATTCTATTTTTAAAAAATTTTCTTCTGATCACCATTCATATCTGTCCATAGGTCAGAATTTACTGCAGTTCTAAAAGTACTAGAGATGAGAAATTGAATGCAAGTTGAGCTAGGATTTTATCTGCCTGGATTAATTAACATCATTGTATTCTTTCCTAAATTGTTAATTTGTTCCCCTGGAGAAAAAAGCACAATAATCACAAAAAAAAGAAAAGATAATTGGTGAAATGGATATTAATACATTTCATCTCCTTGATACAATTTGATTACATTTTGAAAATTATTAAATTACCTCCTATGCAAACCATCTTTATGATGATCCCTCATAAACACATTATTGATTTCCAGCTAAATTGTAAAATACCAAGTAAAAAGTTTACCATGAAAATGTAATAAATACTGTTAATAGATCACAGGAAGAAATCTTGGTTAGTAGATTTCATTTGCCTTACAACATGATCCATCTTCATCAGTTGAGTTAATATTTAATGCTAATCTGTTAATGATATTAGTATAATTGAATACTAGCCAATAATAGCCAGATATGTGTGAAGTTTGAATTGTAATAATAGTCCACTGTAATAGCCAGATCTCATTGTGAAGTTTGAATTGTAATAATAGTTCACAGTAATAGCCAGATCTCAGTGTGAAGTTTGAATTAAAAATAGTCTGCTGTCATAGCCAGATCTCACTGTGATGTTTGAATTGTAATAATAGTCCACTGTAATAGCCAGATCTTATTGTGAAGTTTGAATCATAATAATAGTCCACAGTAGTAGGTAGATCTCAGCATGAAGTTTGAATTGTAATAATAGTCCAATGTAAAGCCAGATGGTGTGAAGTTTGAATTGTAATAGCCAGATCTTGGTGTGAAATTTAAATTGTAATAACAACAACAACACTGTAATAGGTAGATGTTGGTGTGAAATTTGAATTGTAATAACAGTACACTGTAATAACCAGATGTTGGTGTGAAGTTTGAATTGTAGTAACAACACACTGCAATAACCAGATGTTGGTGTAAAGTTTGAATAGTATTAATAGTGCTGTAATAATATTCCCACCTCATAGTAACATGCTACTTTATAAATTGTCCATGACAACACAAGCACTAATTTGCTGTTTGTTCTGTCAGTATAAAAATGACACTGCACTTCACAATAGACAACTTTCAGGAATATTAGAAAGTAAATATGAATAAAGAAAGTAATATTTCTGATTTTTTTGTGCCTGAAAGCTTCAGTTGTTGACAGTCTCTGTTTAATCTACCAGATAATCTGAAATAGCAGACCATATATACTTTCTAACTGCAAAAAACATACACCCCAATCTGTCATTGCATAATGCGCCAGCAGATCAGGGTACATATTGTTTGTTCTACTGATTACTCCTTACCAACTGCATAGACCCAGACTTGCTTGTGCATTATGCAGTAACTTATAAGCAAGTACATGAAGGAGGTATTTTCTCATTTAGAAACATCATTTACATAAAAGACATAGACTACAAGTTTTGTTGAAATAATAGGCTGTATTTTCTTGTTGTGTCAGTGCCTACTGTGGAGGAATGTGGCTGTGTGCACTGAAAATGTTCTGTGAGATGGCACAGAAACTGGGACATGAAAATGACAGGATCAAATTTGCTGAGATCCTAAACAGGGGCATGCAGTCATTTGAGAGGAAACTCTGGAATGGTAATTTTGTTTTAATGCACGTTTTACTCTATTCCTTTAGGGCTGTACTAATTTATGCATGCAATTTCAAAAAAATGCACCAGGGTATTCGAGATACTCAAATAACACAGTCAGCTATTTATTCAAAATTCTGAGTTGAATGCATGAATTCGTGATCAAATTTGAAAGTGCTTTTACTGGTGTCCTTGCATGTTGTTCAAGAATAGCTCTAACATTAATAAGCAAGGGATGTTTATGGTCTGCCAGAACACAAGGGAAAAGCTTGAACCCAAAGGTGAAGCCTGAGGGTTTATAGTCTCTCCAGAGATCTCAGGCAAATGTTTTAAGTTAGCAAGCTGCGTATTATATGAATTATTCTTACATCATCATCAAAGATGCCCATCATCCCAAATTGGGCGTGAATGTCCCAGATTGCCAAGCTTGTTCATGAATCACGCAGTTATACACAAAAATCATGATTTTTCCTAAAAAATAAACAAAAAAACAAAAAAAATGGGGCAGAATTTGAAGCCATATGAAAAATTTTTTGGTCTTTCAAATTTTTTCTGGTAATTTGTAATATAGTATCAGTTTACGACTTATAACTTCAGTGTTTTTGGTCCTTTCCAATCTTTTCTGGTAATTTTTGACATAAAATCAATTTCCAGCATATAACATGCTATTATAATCAGGTCAGTTCATTTTGGTCCTTCACAGTCCTTTCTGTTAATTCATGTCATCTGATCAGTTTTGCACCATTACCTGGAATATATTATTTCACTTAATTGTGTTTCCTCATAATGCACTGTGGGGGTTTTTTAATTAGATTTCTACAACATTTTTCTTTATTTGCAAACTAATTGGCAGTGTTCTATAAGCCTTTTGTGTGTCTTGACTTTAAAATGTCTGACAGTGATTGCAAGCCCGCGTCGATTCCCATGAAATGATATTGAAAAGGAGCTTCTGGCAAAGCGGAAAAGAGCCAAAAGCAGTTTGCAGGATAATTAAAAGAATACAATGAGCAATGTACTGTAAATAGTGTTATATAAATGTACGTAGGTGTGTTTTGTAATGTTTATCATTCTTCTGGCTTTCCTTGTGGAAATTTTGTTTGCTGCTGTAAGTGTCCCTAATTTTTCAATAGAATCACAAATTTATTACCCTCTTGTCCCTACTTTCCTTGGTTGGCAATGGGCATCTCTGCATCAGTTAACATCCTGTGTATGTTATTTACTCTTACCACATCAACTAGCAGCTTGTTATGTTAGTTATTCCTACATCATTAATTAACAGATCAACAAATTGTTCAGAAGTTAAAGAGTAAAAGGACTTTTGTTATAATTATTGCATCAGAAAAAATATAAATACCATGCTACAAATGTTTTGTTGGATCTAATGCATGGTATAATATAGAGCACTTGCATGGCATAGCTGATCAATCACTGCATGATATGATTTAGAGCACTTGCATGGCATAGTTGATCAATCACTGCACAGTATAATGTAGAGCACTTGCATAGCATAGCTGATCAATCACTGCATGATATGATTTAGAGCACTTGCATGGCATAGTTGATCAATCACTGCACAGTATAATGTAGAGCACTTGCATAGCATAGCTGATCAATCACTGCATGATATGATTTAGAGCACTTGCATGGCATAGTTGATTAATCACTGCTTGGTATAATGTAGAGCACTTGCATGGCATGGTTGGTTAATACTGCATGATATGATTTAGAGCACTTGCATGGCATAGTTGATCAATCACTGCACAGTATAATGTAGACCACTTGCATGCATAGTTGATCAGTCACTGCTTGGTTTAATGTAGAGCACTTGCATGGCATAGTTGATCAATCACTGCTTGGTATAATGTAGAGCACTTGCATGGCATGGTTGGTTAATCACTGCATGATATGATTTAGAGCACTTGCATGGCATAGCTGATCAATCACTGCACAGTATAATGTAGAGCACTTGCATGGCATAGTTGATCACTCACTGCACAGTATAATGTAGAGCACTTGCATGGCATAGTCGATCAATCACTGCTTGGTTTAATGTAGAGCACTTGCATGGCATAGTTGATCAATTACTGCTCAGTATAATGTAGAGCACTTGATGGCATAGTTTATCAATCACTGCATGGTATGACCACTTTGGTGTCCTCATGGTTCTAGCATCTGCCTCGGATGCAGGCAGTCATCGGTTCAAAACCCAGCCGAGTCATACCAAAGGCTTATAAAAATGGTACTGACAGCTGCTTCGCTAGGTGCTCAGCATTAAGAGGTTAGTGTTAGGACTGGTCGGCCTGGTGTCAGGATAATGTGACTGGGTGGGACATCATGCTACATGTCTGTGGCATGATGCCCAAGTGCTAGACATCACTATAAACTGCCAAACTGTAGACATCATAGTGATATGACTGCAAAATTGTTAAAACTATGTTAAAATTCCAAATCACACACACACACACACACAAATACCACATGGTATAATGTAGAATACTTGCATGGCATTGCTGATTAATCACTACATGGTATAATGTAGGGTACATAAATGGCATAGTTAATCAATCACTGCATGTAATTCTGTTTCAAAACTCGCTGTAATCATAGTGAAAGCAGCTAGAACCAGCCTGCTTATAATATTATAAAAATAGGATGTTATTCTTTGGTGTAATAGACCTAAATTGTTTTATGCATGCGTATTATGTTATGATGTTGTCCATCTGAACACGACAACTATCTGACCCTCCATCTGTTACCAGTTTTGTTTCCACTTTAGCTGCCCACCATCTACAGTTACCCAACTTTTTGGATGGCTTGCACTTAGGGTAAGGAAGATACTTATCAAAAGCTCAAAGGTCAAGGCCATTGTGACTGAAAGAAGTAAAATGGTTTCTACACGACAATTTTTGTTCTTCACCATCAACAGTTACCAGACCTTGTAAGTAACTTGTACTTAGAGTAAGGAAGAACCAGGTCAAATTTTTTCTTTAAAGAAGGTCAAGGTCACTCTGACTGAAAGAAGAAAGATGGTTTCTGCACGATGAATTGCATTCTCCATAATCTTCAGTTTCCAAACTTTGTGGATAGCTTGCAAATGGTGTAAGGAAGAACCCCATTGATTTTGGAGTCAAAAGGTCAAAGTTCAAGGTCACTTTGACTAGAAGAAGAAAAGTGCTTTCTACACGATATCTGTGTAGCATTCAGGCTCAACTGTTACCTAACCAACATCATTCAGGTGGTGTGGTGGAGGTCGAGATGACCTCCAAATTTTTTTTTCAAAGACCTATCATACGATTGGTTTAATTCAACCCAGTGGAACCTATGTCAGCATCACAACAACTGCCTTCCCTGGTCATTCAGCAGCCTTGTAGTGACATGGGCAATTCTACTCCTCCTGGATTTGTGGGAACAAAAATGTTTCTCAAGATGGCATTTTTTATTGACATGTGCTAACCCTACCCCATATCTGACACAAGACTTAAAGCTTCTTTGCATACATTAGGAGACCATGCCAGGGCCAACTTCAAGTTAAGAGATGTAACTTCAGACCCTTACCTATGCTTCTAATCAGTTATGTTCTTGGAATGTATTTGAAGAAGAAACTAGATTGTGTTTATTTAAATCTGTTTCTTCAATAATACTTACCTTATCATAATATAGCCAAACTCTCCCAAGTCCTAGCAGTTAAATCCCTGAAGAGTGCACATCCACTCGGCAGTAATTGACACTTCGTCTGCTGGGAATTAACCCAAAACCAGATGAAGTTCTTAGGCATATTGGATTATGAGGTTAGGGTAGTCACCACAGCATAGCATTTGATTCATACTTGTTCCTGACTGACAGCGTTCAGGATGGAGACTGTAGATGACATTCTCTAATCTCTTGGTCAGAAACCTTTCATTCCAAAAAGCCCATTTTTACCTGATGAGTTCTATATCAGCAGCATAGCAGGATACCTTCCTTGGTTACTCGACAGCTTTGTAATAACATGGATTACCGTGCTTCTTCTGGATTTGCAAGAGAGCATTTTTTTTCCTTCTCAAGACTATAGCCGTTCATTGATCTGTGCTAACCCATATCTCACACAAAACTCTAAGCTGTTGCACATATGTTGGGAGACTGGAAGCAAAGTCATCTCTGGAATATAATTCCCTCCATATCTTACCCATTCCCCTAACATATGATTGAGTACTGCATTTGAAGAAGAAAACCAATTTTTGGGAGTAAACATTTCTTCAGTAATACTTACCCAGTAATAACATGGGCACTCCCTCCTGAAGCCCTGCTTCAGATATGTTCCTGGAAGAAAGTGCGCTTCCACTCATATTAGTAACTGATAACTGATAGGATTTGTAGCCAATCTGTCCTTCCAAGAGGAGAACAATATCATATGACTTGCATATTGGCAGGTAGATGTTGTTTTAATACTTTTTATTGCTAAAACCTGCAGACGTAAAGTTGCTGTATCAGTTTTCACTGAGTTTATGTTTACAAACCAGGAACTTAAGGATGATTGCTTGTGAAATGTTGGAATATTTCACAGAATTAGTTTTGACGTTAGTTGTCAAACCCATCAAATAAAAGCATACAGTGGGTTCTTGGAATGTTGTGTATTAATAATATACTTTATGTACATTTAAAATCTTCCACATTAATTTTAGGGGAGTATTACAACTACGACAGCAGCACCTGTGGTCACCATGACAGCATCATGGCAGATCAGCTGGCCGGTTACTGGTACATGAAATGCTCAGGGATAAATGAATCAGAAGTAAGTCTTAAATCTGTAATATAACTCACATCTCAGTACCACATATTCTTGGCATATGAGACTGATCCAGCAGCAAACTGCAAAGACCCATATCTGCTGTAACATAATGCACCAGCAGATCTGGGTCTATGCAGTTTATTGGGAGTGATCAGTAGAACATACAGGATAGACCGTAATCTGCCAGCACATTATGAGACTTCATATCAGGGTCTCTGTAGGTTTCATTTGGACCCAACTTGTAATTGAGTATATAAGGTAATATTAAAATTAAGGGCTTTTAAATGTTAAAATTAGAAAAAAAAATTATGTCTCTTTGCATTTTTGTAATGAAAAGTATAGTTGTATTTGATCATTATGATCTGTTCTAGTGTTTATAAGTTGGTTGGAAAAGTTCCCTCCATTTCTAAAGATGGACATAACATTTTGGCACACTATTTGAGAAATTTGTGTCAATTCTGGAATCGGCATCTACCAATACATACTTGCAGGTATATGAACTTGTTATTTCATGACTCTTCCTCAACTATGAAAGATACATTGTAAGCAATTTAAAATACTGCTGAAAATAACAAAGTTGTTTTAGAATTAATATTTACTGTAAGTTAGATCTATATCAACCCCAGTAGGTTGTTGAAAGTGGTACAGGGTTTGGTGGAGTCACTGAGAAAACTTATGAAACATGCTACTTGTTCTGTATTGTGTTTAAATGTGACCAAATTTTATGTATATTCATGTTTTAAATTCTGTTTGATAGATATTTCCAACTGACCATGTCAAGTCGGCCTTGCAGAAAATATTCCAGGTGAATGTGAAGGGATTTGGAAATGGAAACATGGGGGCAATTAACGGAGCTAGACCAGATGGAAAGAAGGACATAAGCAGCTGTCAGTCAGAGGAGTTTTGGGTTGGGGTCACATACGGTTTAGCATCACAGATGATACATGCTGTAAGTTCTTTTGCAGAATGATTACATTGTTTTTTTAGTTGTACTTTTTTGGTTTCTTAGAAATCTGCATCAAAATTTTTCCTTTAAATACATTCCTGATCACATTAACAATAGGGATATAAGCCTGCTGCCTCCCAAATCCAGACCATACTCCCTTTGAACTAGCCATCCATACTGGTATGACAAAGTCATCTGGCAGAGCCAGCTTCTCCTTTATTCACTTCTTACCCGCAGGATATTTACCTTGAATTATAAAGAAGATTGCATTGCGTCATCATTGTCACAGGGAATGGTTTATCCCAGAATGGAAGCATTCCATTAACTGGTACAAGACACATTGCACCGCCATCATACTGAACTCCTGGCATTAGATAAAAAAAAATATAGCAGTGTTTAACATGTTGACCCACACTTTCTATAAAGTGGATTACAAAAATTAATTTTCTTGCTGCATTCAAGTAGGTTTGATGGAAGATTGTTGCCACATCTTTGATGTTAGATTTGGCCTCCTTAGTGATTTTCTGACTGGGGGCAAAACTCTGCCAACCATCATACCTGGGAGCCGATGGCCTGAATTGCTTGGGTCATTAACATAGCAGCTCTCCATTTGATGGCAAATGTGTTGATTGTGTCTGCCAATCTTAGCTTGATATGGCATAATTGTATATATGCATTTCACAGTGCTTTGGGGGAAAAAAAATCACTATGAATTTAATGATAACTCTATATGACTTGCCATTGCTGTTTGGGGGCAAATTTGAAGACATTCGGAGGCGAGCAGCTCAAGAACTACCCCTCCAACTTGCCACTCCATCTCTATCTTCATTTTAGAAACCATCTGTCCCTGCTAAAATGGACAGAAGAGAGGCAAGCCAAGCAAAGGGATCTTTTACATCCCAAGTGCCATTCAGATCTCAGCCTAATGCAAGCAGATGACAGCTAAACCAGTCTAGGAGGCACCCATAGTGGGGAGGTAAGAAACCAGGTTCTCGATCCCAATGCTTCCTGATTCCTGCCACTGACTTAACACCCGTACCACCCACAGTCAGTCTACCAAAGGGTGCCAACACTCTTGTGATTCCAGTAACATTGGATTAACTTATTACTGCAAAACAAGTTGAGTTCAGTTATAGACTTCAGTGTCCTCAACAAATTTATTCTTCTGCCGAGACTGAAGATAGAGACAGCGAGATCTTATTTCTCTCCAAAGGGACGAGTGTGCCATCAGTCTTGATCTCACATACGCCTTCTTTCATGTCCCTATTCAGGCAGCATCACAAAAGTTTCTTTGATTTGCTTACTAGAGCAGTTTATTTTGAGTCCTTCTTTTCAGTCTAAATTTCATCTCTTAGGTCTTTACCAATTATGGATTGCATCATCACCCTGTTCTGGTTGATTTCCTCTATGGCAGCATATCTGGATGATCTCCTCCTAAAACATAGGGTAAGTTCCATTCTCCTTAAGGGCAGAAGCAAACTCTTCTCCCTTTTGAAACATCTTGGTTTTATTGTGAATTGGGGAAAAATCTGACCTTCACACATCCCAGTGTTTTGTCCACCTGGGAATCAAAGTTATCATCTGTTACGTGTAGGCTCGTACAAATGTAGCAAAAGAAAAGAGTGAAGTCAGCAAGCTTTGTAAATTTTAACAAAATTATTTATTTCCCTAGAAGACAATGTAAAAATAGGAAATAGGACTTACGGTTTGTGAATATAATCCAAATATTAATCCTAGAATTGAAAAATATAAGTCCTATCACTAAACAGTTCTAATTGAATCGAGGTTCGAATCTCGATGACGTTCCAATATGGAAGGCGATGACGTCAGATAAGGTCGTTGTACTGGTGGCAACAGATCCTCGATTGAATCACAGTTTATAATGTTTCCTTTTAGAATTCCAGAATAAATTTCCACTGAATATCTTTCTCCCAGAACTTTTTATAGAAAAGTAGACTTGTTTAGTTTTCTAGAGAATAAATTATTAAATCCCAAAAAACAGATGAACTTCAAAAACAATCTGGCAACAACAATAAAAACCTCTTGAGCCCTCAAGGTTTAACCTACGACTGAACCAGAAAACACTGAGATTGAGAATTAAACCCTCAATTTTAGATTACATGGTGGCCCACGTGATGGGCTACATGATTGACTAATTTGAACAGTGCAATTAAAAAAAATGCCATTTATCACGTATGCAAGAATAGCCCTATCTAAGGATCAGATTCTCACGCTGGAGAAATAAAATAGAAAGACTGTTTACAATTCAGCTAACACGTGGGCCGAAAATGACCTTGGTAATAGCCAATCATTTTCGCATTGTGTTTACAAAATCTATGAACCAGAGTGAGCTAAAAATAATGCTTAAGCAACGGTTACATTCTAATCGGGTCAAGCCAGTTTTCCGAAAAGAGATTCAAATCCAATGAAAATTATCATTACAGTAAAATGTAATGAAAGAAAAATAAAGTAAAATGAATTTAAAACTAACACACAAGCAATTTAATTACATTTTCGTAACAAACCAATCTCAGTCATGTACGTCTCCTTCATGTCTTCATTATGCGTACAGTCATTTACATTATGATGGTGATTTTAGTGAGAGAGTTCTTGCAACTACTTGGGTTATTCAATATGGAAGCGGATTTGATTCCACTGGGCTGCCTTTATATGCGCCTGTTACAAATGATCTTGTTGGCTCAATGGCACCCGTTTCCTGTCCACTCAGTCAAGTTGTCAATATCACGAACAAGGTATGATTATTCCTGTGTCAGTGGTGCAACCATGTTTGGCTCATGACAGGAATTCCTCAAGGAAACCCCAACAGGAAGTGCTAGTACATATGATTGGGGAGCCCTTTTGTTGCTGGACTTCAAATATTGTCAGCAGCCAATGGGAACCAGGGAAACTGCCTCTTCACATCAACTTCACATCAACCTCCATATGAAAGTTATTATAAATGCTTTGCAGTTCTAGAAGAACAGACTCTTCAAGAAGTCTGCCCTGATTTATGTCATACAACTTGATAGCAGTGACTTGCCTCCTCTGACAGGGAAGCCTCAGTTCCCCCAACATATGTATGCTGGTTTGGCAGTTTCTTCATCAGCACTGCAAACTTCAGATCAATATATTAATGAGACAACAGATTCAGTCTCCTGTCCAACATTCCCCCCAGAAAGGGTCAGGTTATCGATATGGAATGGTTCCTTAATCTGTTGGACTAAATTCGTCCAGGGATCAACCTTTTGCATCAAGGTGGAACCACAAATTTGCCACCTTTCCTCATTGGTTCCAGACTCAAAACCTTGGACTGTGCATGTATGGTCAATCAGTTGGGAGGGGTTATGGGCATTTGCATAACCCCCATGACCTTAGTACCAGAAATAATACAGAAAATAGCTGGTCAGAATTGCAAGATAATTCTGATAGCCCCTTTCTGATGGACAAGTCCTGGGTCAGTGATTTTAGTCAGTCTAGCAGGGAATATTATAACCATACTGAATCTCTTCAAACAACCATGGTTGCAAGTGTTACACCCCTGTCTGTACCATCCTTTCTATTACGGCTCTTGTCAAGACAAAGAACTTAGACCTTCAGTTGTGGAGAGCAAGAAGACCCTTCACTCAGAGGGAAATGGGTGTGTTCAGAGACTATTGTTGAGTCAATAACATAGTCCCTTTGAGTGCCTTAATCTCTCAACTATTGACTTTATCTGTTGTTCTACAAGTAAAAAAGTGAGCACCAGTTACTATCAAAGGCTAGTCCATGATGTCTGACACATTCATGATAAAGACCTATTAGACCTACTTGACAATTTTGATTTGAAAAAATCCCTCACCCTGTTTCAACTGGAATCTGCCCTGGATATTATCATGGCTCAATTCAGAAAAACTTTAGCCATTAGTCTGGCCCTTGCTGAAGCTGTTATCATACTCATCTGTTTCCTGAGTTTTAGCTTTAGTGTGCGGGTTAAGTGACTTGCCTCTTCAGTCAGTTCAACCTAAACTCAGTTTAGATAGGATGGTTTAGTGTTCCTCTTGACTCAACCAGGCAAAGTAGCCAAGAACCAGTCACCATCAGGTGCAGACAGAGAGTCGTCATACACTCCAACTCCTCTCTAGGTAAGTCTAGAGCTGCAGCAATGCAAGATCCTGTCCATGCCTTCAAGCACCACTTGAAGCACACAGAAACAAGTTGTAGGATGAAGTTGAGAAAGCTGGACTAGCCTACCAAGCCAGATTTTTGTGGCTTAAGTGGGTTATATGCTTGGAGTACTCTGATGTATCCAAATCATCACTTTTACCTCACATTCAAATACAACATTTCAATCTGAGACATCATAGAATATGTTAGCAGGCATGCAGCATCAACCTTCTTGAGTTTTTATCTCAGGCAATTGAGCTTCGCAGAGACAAAACCTGAATCTGGTGGGTCCTTTGGCTGCGGCCAAGATGACCACCTAACCCAATTAAGCCAATGCAGCCTCTTAGCTTTGCTGGATTCACTGGTGAATTTTGACAGTAAGAAGATTTCAGTGATTATCTCTTTAACCTGTTAAAGCGGTAATGGTCATATGCCGTATGCTGTGTTGCTTTTAAGTAGGAGAGTGGGTTGTCATTCACATAGTGAATCCAGTCTGCCTTCCCTGGGAACTTATTTGAAGGAGAAAGCACATTTTTAAGTAAATTGTGTTTCTCTGAGAATACTTACCCAATCACTTGACTAAAAACCTTCCCAATCATCATGCCGTGCAAGCATCCTTGTTAGTATATCATTCAGCATATAAACTAGCAACGCCTGGTGATGGCAAGTGGAGGGGGTCAAGGAACAGTTTCAGTGCACAAATTGAATACCACATTTACCGGCCTAATATGAAAAATCATAAAAAAAATAAAATACACAAGTGAGATCAAAAAGGTCCATATTTTTGGATAGTCATATTAAAACAAAGCAAAAGAATATTATTTACTTGACCAGAGAAGTCAATGGCAGTTCTTAACAAAAGAAGTTTATGCAACCCAACCCCAAATTTATACCTCTATTTTTCATGTCTAAGGGTCATTTTTGACATGTGATGTTCACAGTGCAAAGTCAAGCCCTTTTCTTAGGTAATAATTTTGCAAAACATTGTGTACTAAACAGCTTGATGCAATTCAAAATAGTTTCCATCCATGCCATGTTTGAGATTTTCTGCATGCCTTGAACCCATATGTCTACTGCTACGGGTGGCTAGCTCATCATCCTAGCCGACTGTTGGTATTTCACCATCTACATACTGCAGAGTAACTATGTGTTGTTGTTGTTGTTGTTGTTGTTGTTATAGGGTTTAACGCCATTTTTCAGCACAAGATAGGCTATACATGGCGGCCAGTATAAATGGTGGAGGAAGAACCCAAGAAAACACTGCGAAGAACCACTGACCCACGAGAAGCTGCTGGCAAGCTTTCTCATGTACCCACATTGGCCGAGCCCAAGACTCGAACCCAGGCAGACAGAGGTGAGATGGCAGTGATCCATAACAGTGAGCGCTCTAGACCACTCGGCCACTCGGGGCCCCTAGTTACTATGTAAGGTATACATACCTCAAATCACTTTCAAGAATAACACCTGCTGCCCCAGATGCCTCACAAATATATCCATATCTTTAATTATTGAGCAATAATAGCTCAAAAAGTCACACAATAGCATTAAGTTAAAAAATTTGACAGGGGCCAATTGATAAAACTATTTCCTGCCACCTGAGATAGATAGTACAGATGACTTTTCATCTTTATAGCAGTGCTGGATTAGCAGGCTTATATCCCTAAAATTAATGTGATTGGTTAATTATTCTGTGAGGAACAAAGTTTAATTGCAAATTTGCTTTCTTTTCCATGCAATTTCCAGTGTATTTAAAACCTCTCCCATCATCCTATGAATGTGATTCCTTAAGAAGATGAGAAAAATTCGTTTAAAGTTTCGTAAAGATGTAAAAATCTCAGATCATACCTTCATTTAAGTGCTTAAATTAACTTCCATTAATAGGGCTTGATAATTTTGGACATTTTACACCTGGAAATTGCACACACACACATGAACTCAACAGCAAAGTCACAATTCCTTCTTTTGTATTGCTAACATGAATTTCACTTGTACAGTGCAATAAGAAACAAAGAGAATAATCTGCTGAATAAACAATACCAGTCTGTTGGAACATCCCATTCTTATTCATTCAGTTTTCTTACCCAATGCATAGACATTCATCTTAATTTTTAAATAAATGGTTCAGAAAATGAAGATAGTATGTTTTTTTTATAAATGGTTCAGAAAATAAAGACACTAGTTTTTATAAAACAAAATATGAATATTTCATCAATGTCTGATGTTTGTATATTCTGTTCCTTCAGGATATGTTAGCTGAGGCCTTCCAGACAGCTTGGGGTAATTACAGTGTGTGTTGGGAATGGTTGGGTCTTCAGTTTCAAACACCTGAGGCGTTTAGGACCAGTAAGCACTACAGGTCTCTGGGTTACATGAGACCTCTGTGTATTTGGTCCATGCAGCTGGCCTTACAGCAGCATCACCCAGAGTTTTTTCAGTCCGACAAGTCTTGAAAAGAGACATTACAAATTTGCGAGATGAAATAAGAGAATAAAAGCTAAAATCTGGTGAACATCATTGTTGGGATGCCCATGAAATCCAGAGTATTCAACAGTTTTGATGGGAACAGGCATCAAGAAATTGGGATGGAAAGATGATTGTATGGAAGGAAAGTAATTGAATGACTATCTATTTTTATGCACATCTTTCAGTATGTGTTTCTTTGCTAAATTAATTGCACAATTCATACATTTTTGTAAATTTATATCATGCAAATTTATTGTTTAATATATGGTATCTGAATGTGAGAATACCTTTTTATACTTTTATATAAATTACTCTTCGGAAGAATTAATGGATCATATGATGTATTTGTTCCAGAAAACCATGAGACTTATTATATGACCTCACTTATATGTGTGGGTCAAACTGCAAGCAACCTGCACCCCAATCTGCCATCGCATGATGCATTGGCAAATCAGGGTCTATATTGTTTGTTCTACCGGTTGTATTTTCTTTGTTTCTTCTAAAATTGATCTTACTGGTTGAAAGCATGGTTTAGTAAATACGCAAAAACTAATGGATACAAATATAATCACGTTTTACAAGAAAGAATAACTATTTTAAAAGGAAGAAGAAATTAAGGTAAAACCTGTAAAAATTTGAATCCAACGAAACTTTAAACTCAAAAATGTTTGGAAAAAGTTTTTTTTTTTCCTGCACAAATTCAATCTTTCACTATTGCTCAAATCAACATTTTTAACCATCCGGACATTTTTTTCTTCTCAGTACTCAGGATTTTTATTTTTCAGGTGAAAAATCAGTGACATTGTATCATTAACATCAAATTATAGAGGATATTGGCTCATGTGTTCTGAAAGTTATTTATCATTATTAACTGATGAGTCATGTTTTAAGGGGTTGCCATGGTGACTCGGTGGTTAGCGTGCCATACTCATGACCGAAAGGGTGAAGGTTAAGATCCCACCATTGATCCAGCCTGGGTTACCTATGATGGTGTGTCTTTGGGCAAGACACTTTACTCCAGTTGCCATAACAACAAATAACCTACTTGTGTTGCTGTGCCATAAAGCAAAAACACCAAAACACTTTTTTTTAAGAAGAAAATTTTGCAAACCACTTTTGAGTTTCTATCTTCTTTTTAGATTCTACAATAACAGAGTAGTATTTATTGAATCCAATTACAAAACAGCCTAGGACAGGTTTATTGACAATGATAATTTTATTTTTGTAACTTTTCAGATCTGAAAAATGACACTTTTTTCTATTTCTTCTTCATTACCTTAACATAAAAAGTATTGAAATGTGAATATTATGGTGATTTGACATCTTTTTCAGTGACAAATAGAATAACCAATGCATAATGTGATGGGCATTAGAAACTTAGGCTGCCTTGAAGATATTAATATAACATGAAAAAGAGAGAGTTTTATAAATCTTGCTCTTGTGAAGCTTGATTAGAGTTACAATATATACTCGCCTGTAAATTGAGTACAACTGCAAACTGCAGAGACCCAGATCTGCCATCACATAATGTGCTGGCAGATCTGCGTCTGTACTGTTTGTAAGGAGTAATCCATAGAACAAACAACATACACCCTGATCTGCAGGCACATTATGATATGGCAGATCAGGATCTTTGTTTTTTGCAGTTTTACTTCTCTTATAAGCAAGTATATATGGTATGTGATAAAGATAATACATAGCCATCCACACATACGATTTATATTGTAAATAAATAAAATTCAACTTTCGTACACTGCTTGTTTCCCATCAGGTTTGACCATTTTGATTAGTGTGTGTTCAGACATTATTATTCCCATGCTTTGTTTTAAAAAGGCAGGAATTGTGTCATCATGCCCATCTGTACCTTCATCCATATGTTCACCCTTTAGTAATGTAGTGTTTATTATCCTTCACTGTTAGATATATACTTGAACAGAGGGATTGGACCAGGTGGGGGTTGGGGTTGTCTGATGATGTGCACAACAGTTTCTAAACTTTTTTATTTCCCTGGGATAGAGACTAGGAGGGGTGGGGTAATTTTTGTCTTAAATCTCAACTAATTTCTTGAGTATCATAGATTTAGAGCTGAAAGTTGGTTTGTATAATCATCAAGACCAGGGCTATAACATACATAATGGAGTTTTGCATTACACCCGAAGATCTTTCACCAGGGATGGTGAAATGCTGCTCTTGGGTCCAAACATGGAAATCATTGAGATCCCCACTCTGTAACAACTTATTGGTTCATAAAACACAATTAGACAAATAAATATATCCAGTAAAGACACTGGATCATGTTTCTGTGGTAGGAAACTTGCCCCTGGGTGTTAACTTGAAAACTATAACCATCCCACACAATCTCTACATTTAATGGGCATGAGGAAATAGTTGTGGTTAGGCATCCATCACAGGCCTTTAACCATGCCCCTGATGGGGTAGGAGACTTGTCCTTGCCTTATAATTTGGAAAATTATCAAGATTCCTACCTTTTATCAATATATACTAATTGAACCTGAAAAGGCAAACACACATCTAAATTATTGCAACCCATGGATCTGCAAAAGTGTATATGTACAAAGGCATTATTGACCAGGTTTATAAACAAAAGGAACAACAACAAAAAAATAAGGATAATCATAATGGCACTTACCAGATCATTGTTATTATTGAGGTTTTTTATAGGATTCTTTTAGATGATAATGGTTTCAGTTGCTGTTGGGGCTTTTTGTGTGTATTTTAACAGTCCTTTTAACACATTATTGGTTATATCATGCCAAGGAAATAAGCAACAGAGCTAGCTTCTTTCATTTCCATATATATATATATATATATATATATATATTTAAGCATGTATGAACTACTAACAAAATTGTCAGACAGAAAACTATAATATATCTGTGAATAAACTCCATTTTCACTTGAATTTTTAAATTTTACATAATTTCTTAGAATAGAAGATCATGCCAATTATATAACAAAGTTAAATAAAGGAAAGGGAGTGCTCATCAAAAAATGTTGCATACAAGAGTCTTTTGTTGTAGTGCTTTGTATATAAAACGGATGCCTTTGATAAATTTCACAGTAGTGCTTCTTATATAAAAAAATTAACACCCTTGAGCAATATTTGTATTAGACTGGACATCTAGAATAATCTGTTACTGGGTTATGCTACAGTTATTGAAAGTAGGTATGTATGCTTGAGGACATGCAGTAAACCAATGGTTAAATTTTTTTTAAAAATGCTAGCTGTTATAGTAACTCATAACTCTTGCTGTTAGGAAGCATTTATTTATTTATTTATTTTTGTATTTGTATGTTGCTTTTTTATTAATATTAAATTACAGTGGACAGGTAAATACATCTCCTGATTTTTCTTGGATTTTGGTAAATGATCATTGGTGATAACTTAATAAAGTTGGAATATCATAAAAGAGCCATTTCTAAATCCTCAGATAACAAACAGTATTAATTTTATATTTTTATGTGTTTAATCATAATTAAGAAATACAGTAAAACATCCTGTACTACATACATCTTAATACCAGCAAATATTAGATTTGAATAGAACTAAAACTCATGCCTCACATTGTCACAAGTTTGAGCATGAAAGTAAAGTACAACTTTAAATCAAGTACAATAATCCAAGAGTATGTATTTCAAATCATTAAGATTTCAAGCATTCAAGAAATATGAAATCCAAATATTTCAGCAATTTTAGTTTATTTTAGTTACATTTACAATGAATTATTTTTACTTTGAACCAGAGTTTTATGTACTATAAAGGTACCAGAATACATGGCCATAAAAGTAGTACAGCTTGACAATTCAGGGTCATGTATTAGCATAATATCACAAGACAGGGTTATATATAAAGTAGTTCAGGATAACAATACAGAGCCATGTATTAAGTAGTACAGGATCACAATACAGGGCCATGTATTAGTACAGGATCACAATACAAGTCCATGTATTAAGTAGTACAGGGTCACAGTGCAGGGCCATGTATTAAGTAGTGCATGATCACAATATAGTACCATGTATTAGGTAATACAGGATCACTATACAGGGTCGTGTATAAAGTAGTACAGGATCACAATAAAGGGCTGTGTATTAAGTAGTACAGGATGACAATACACGGCCATGTATAAAGTAGTACAGGATCTGTAACATGTATAAAAAATTAGTGAGGGTTACTTTAAATTTTATTCTTCCTATGACAGATTATGCTGCTTCATTTATTGACTAATTATTGACTTATGCAATTTTTGGTAAGAATATTCTTGCTGCATGTAGCTTCATGTTTTAAAGCAGTGGAGATAAGATGCACAGTTGTGCAGTTGTTGAACAATATCAAAGAAGTGATGAAACAAAATGGACAGGAAATGCTTGCTCAAAGGACTATATTGAATAAGGGCCATTTTCTGCCCCCGTTTTTATGGGGGAAAAAAATTCTTGTAAATTACACAACTCTGTGTCTCGTTGTATTATTTGATGTATAAATCACCATATTCTGCATTAAATATGCATATAAATTTCTTTTTCATACCTAAACAAGATCTTTGAACATGGGCTGGTATGGGAAATTTCAGTAATTTCTATAAAAGTCATTGATTTAGTAGGCAAGTAAAACTTTATGTCAGTTCAAAACCAGTTTTTCTTGATTTGGAGGAGTGATTAGGAAAATGTGATAAAACATTAAATCTTAAAAATTTAGCATAAATAAACATGTACAAAATAAATTATACTATATAACTACGTAATAGTGATCGCTTCACAACACTGGTTCTACCACAATCATTTTCTGATGCAAAGATATTTGGCCACTCTCCTCTAGTATCCTTTCAGACAAATATTATACTGACAAATAATTATTACACTTTAGAAACATTAAAATGACTTGAAAATGATTGAAGCTCATATAATTGCTGGTGTTTTGCATAGAAATATTGCAAATAGTTTCAATCATAAAATCATAAATCAGTTCAGTTACTGGGCTTCCATCGCGACTGTGGACAACATTGCCACTGTTTGGAAATGGTTTCTAATTTCAGTAATTGTTAGAAACATCATTGATGTAGTAAGCAAGTTTAAAATGTTTATGTCAGTCTAAAACCGATTTTTCTTCATGTGGATGAGTGCACCGGAAAATGATAAAAATTCAGTATGAAAATATTGAATATAAATAAACTTGTATGAAAGTTATAATATCTAATTATGGAAGAATAACTGCTTCACAACGTTGGTTCCAATACCATTATTTTATGAAGCAACATGATTGGCAACCCTTGTATAGTTCCATTTTAGATGAATAGCATATTGATAAAAAATATTACCTTGCACAACATAAAATGATTTTCAAATTGCGCATTATTTTTGTTGGTTTTGAGAAATGAGCAGTTACTAATTTTATTTCAAACATGTAAATGACAGCTGTTAATATTATGGGTCTTAATTCTTAAAAATAAAGAAGAAAAAAAAAAAGGTAAATTTTTGGATTCGAACTTGGTGCAAAAATTTCGCACACTAACGCTATACCATTTGAACTATTCAAGGTTCTGTAGTCATATCTGTATATCATGCAGATGACTCATTTCTTCCAAGCAGATTTATATAACTTCAGACTATCCTTTGTTGTTTGCCCAGTTAATGCTTTAATTTTAAAGAAATAATACTGTTACTATATGAAGATAGACCGAGTGAACAAAATTTAATGAAAAACTATGCTGGCTGTAACTGTTATTTCCATCTGGAAATTGACAGATTCATTTTAAAGATTACGTGTACGGAATTAACACTATAACGTTAATAGTGAATTAAACATAGCAAACGGTATCGTGATGGAAATGACGAAAAACTCTGTTATATATGTATAAAATAAAATGTATGTACTTATCCTATTATTTACAGAATGCTTTTACAAAAAAACTGGCAATGTAAAACTACAATTTCATTTAATGTTTACTCCACGTAATCTTTGTTTACATATAGTTCCAAATCCCCCTTGAGCGCCTCTTCGAAAAATAGTGTTCCCAAGGCAATTTAGAAAGAATGAAGAAAGAGAGAAATTAATGGAATCATTGTTTTTAATATATCTGAATAGTTATTATTCCCGGAATTTTTTAAAATATAATAATGAAGGAAATAATATAGTGCACTAAAGAAATGCAGGTCTAATTGCTCACGCGTAGCGATACGTAAGCAGCTACCGTACAACAGGGACAACAACGACAGTGATACATAGACAGCAAAATTCACGAAATTTTTAATTTTTAGTGATTAACGCAAATGTGCTCACTTAATATGAGAACCCAAAAATTTTCATAAAAATTAATCAATCAGTGTAAATACCTTGCTCAAGCAAGCCTGCGCTTAGATCTTATTTCTAGTTTCAAGTTGCTCAAATGCCGCATTTTCGCTTAAATCTCCCATACCAGCCCATGTTCAAAGGTCTTGTTTAGGTATGAAAAAGAAATTTATATGCATATTTAATGCAGAATATGGTGATTTATACATCAAATAATACAACGAGACACAGAGTTGTGTAATTTACAAGAATTTTTTTTTCCCCATAAAAACGGGGGCAGAAAATGGCCCTTATTCAATATAGTCCTTTGAGCAAGCATTTCCTGTCCATTTCGTTTCATCACTTCTTTGATATTGTTCAACAACTGCACAATTGTGCATCTGATCTCCACTGCTTTAAAACATGAAGCTACATGCAGCAAGAATATTCTTACCAAAAATTGCATAAGTCAATAATTAGTCAATAAATGAAGCAGCATAATCTGTCATAGGAAGAAAAAAAAAAATAAATGGCAATTACAGTAACAGTTGCTCATCTCAACTGTACAGATGGCAGGAGTGTATCACCTCTGGGTCATATTGTGGGTGGATGAGTGGGTACATTACTATCATCAGGATTTGCTATTAGTTTTTGTTAACTGTTACCGTTAGGTAATATGTGTTTTGTGAGTGCATTTTTTTATCAGATGCTTTGTCATCTCTTGCTTGCATAGTCATTTTAACACTTCTCAGAACCTCCAGTTATATAGAAAGCTTTACGGCGAGATATTCGCATGATTTTTGCATAGGAATATGGACAAGCATGTCGGCCTATATGTATAGTATACAGTACTGAAATATTGATGCACAAAATTTGCCTTCGAAACCTATGTCAAATTATAGTAGTCAATGTAATAATGTGACTAGATTTACCTTAATGGTAAATATGAACACATATTCATATAATGTTTTCTTATTTGTTAAAATTTTTATATACGTTTTTGAATTTCTTCATTGCCCCCATCAAGGGCCCCACTTTTTAAGTCACTACAAAGAATTGAATATAGGCCTACATGTTCATGACAGAGAGAGAGAGAGAGAGAGAGAGAGAGAGAGTATAGTCATATATAATTACTTTAAACACAAATGAAAAGGTAGAATAATACTTACTTTGACTCATTTTTCATATTAAACATCATTCAGTAATATTAAACAATATTTTATTGAGGGAAAATTTTTGTATTTTATGACTAAGTACCTTTTTGTCAACATATTTTAGAAATAGTTTTCAGTTGACGTGTAAGTTCGATATTCTATTTTTTGTCTATGACGGATCATTCTGGAATAGTTTTAGAAACTAAACTTTATAGAGCTTTATAACCCCTAAAATAATAAAAATGCATATTGAAAATTTGAAACTGAGTGAATAGCTCATGGTAAAGCAGTATATATGAGAAGTAAATGGAAAAGATGACAACTTTTCATGTCTTTTTTGATAGTGTTTTGACACCATGTAACCATGGCAACAGACACGTGAACACAAAACTGATGTCAGAAATATATGTTAACCACCTCATGTGTACAGTATACCTCATATGAGGACATTTGGAGAGGGGGCAGAAAATGGCCCTTATTCAGTATAGTCCTTTATGCTCACAATCTCTAATGAAAATTGAATTTGCTTTCTTTTTAAATATATTTACTATGTGACTATTAGAAAGATAACATAAACTTAAAAGGTTGTCAGAGCTTGAAGGAAGTAATCAGAACTTGACAGGTACTCAAAGGTTGACAGCAGGTATTCAGAGCTTTACAGGAGGTAGTGCTTAACAGTCATATGAGGACATTTGGAGAGGGGGCAGAAAATGGCCCTTATTCAGTATAGTCCTTTATGCTCACAATCTCTAATGAAAATTGAATTTGCTTTCTTTTTAAATATATTTACTATGTGACTATTAGAAAGATAACATAAACTTAAAAGGTTGTCAGAGCTTGAAGGAAGTAATCAGAACTTGACAGGTACTCAAAGGTTGACAGCAGGTATTCAGAGCTTTACAGGAGGTAGTGCTTAACAGGAAGTAGTTGAGCTTGACAGGCAGTCAGAGCTTGACAGGTGTAGAAATCAGCTCTGCACTCAGAAGAAAAAAATAATGCACGTAAGCACCATGGTACAATTTGTTGAACTGTATCTAAGTTACAAATGCTAGTAATGTTTGGTGTGAACTATGCATAAATTACATTTATTGTAAATCACTTAATTTTATAGCAAGAATAAATCATAGCAAATTTAGTGGGGAAAACTAATTTTCACAAAAATTTTATGCATGTTAAATATTTGTCATGAGATCAGACCAATTCATATATAATGTAAATGTTGACCAATAGTTAAGTTCTCAGCCTGTAGATGTACTCAACACCTGTTTAACCAGCAGATGATTTTTATTGCCATATTTTTTGAAGAAGATGGAAACTGTAAACCATTACATCACATCAGATCATTTATTTTCACCCATCATGATTCACTAAATTTGTGTAACACTAACAGGCTGAAAATGAAAATTTAATGATGCCATGATATTGTTATTGACAATATTCTGTTCAAGAGGAAATGTACAAAAGAAATGTGAACCATATATATGGGAGTATGGGTTTAAATTCAACACAGACACTCAGTTATAAGAGGTCATTTATCACTGTCTTCATTACTGTTGGTCATTAGCCAGAGTATGCCACTTTATACTGACATACCTTATAATGAAGTACATAATTACAGTATTCCTTCATTATAATGCTGTCTATGAGAACCATAGAATATACTGCGTCACAGTTACAGGCTTTATATGGAAATACATAATTACATAACTCCCTCATTATAATGCTGTCCATGAGAACCATAGAGTAGTGACATGTTGTATATAGAATACATAATTACAGTATTCCTTCATTATAATGCTGTGCATGAGAACCATACAGCAATGACATGCTGTATATTGAATACATAATTACAGCATTCCATCATTATAATGTTGTCCATGAGAACCATAGAACATACTGCCTCACAGTTACAGGCTTTATATGAAAATACATAATTACATAACTCCCTCATTATAATGCTGTTATAATGCTGTCCATGAGAACCAGAGTAATGACATGCTGTATATAGAATACATAATTACAGTATTCCTTCATTATAATGCTGTCCATGAGAACCATAGAGTAGTGACATGCTGTATATAGAATACATAATTACAGTATTCCTTCATTATAATGCTGGCCATGATAACCATAGAGTAGTGACATGCTGTATATAGAATACATAATTACAGTATTCTTTCATTATAATGATGTGCATGAGAACCATAAAGTAGTGACATGCTGTATATCGAATACATAATTACGGCATTCCATCATTATAATGCTGTCTATGAGAACCATAGAATAGACTGCCTCACAGTTACAGGCTTTATATGGAAATACATAATTACATAACTCCCTCATTATGATGCTCATTATAATGCTGTTATAATACTGTCCATGAGAACCATAGAGTAGTGACATGCTGTATATAGAATACCTAATTACAGTATTCCTTCATTATAATGCTGTCCATGAGAACCATAGAGTAGTGACATGCTGTATATTGAATACATAATTACAGCATTCCTTCATTATAATGCTGTCCATGAGAACCATAGAGTAGTGACATGCTGTACATTGAATACATAATTACAGCATTCCTTCATTATAATGCCGTCCATAAGAACCAAAGAGTAGTGCCATGCTGTATGTAGAATACATAATTACAGTATTCCTTCATTATAATGCTGCGCATAGAATATACTGCCTTAAAATGACCAGCCTTATTTTGAAGTACTTAATTACAGTACTCCCTCATTATAATGCTGTCCATGAGAAACATAGAATATACTGCCTCATAGTGACAGGCTTTATAATGAAGTACATAATTACAGTACTCAATGCTGTCCGTTAAAGCCACACTATACCACCTTATAGTGAGACTGCCTTATAGCGAAGTACATTATGCATATAATTTCATTGCTACAGCATGAAATGAGATCCATGACTATACCTGCCTTATAATCGGAACCTTGTTACACTGAAGTACCTTGTATTGATGGACTGCTGTACATAATTTTAATTGGTCCTGAAATTAAAAGATACATTTACTTACTGTTTATTGCATTTGTTGCATCAATAGAATGTTGCATATATGTTTGGTTTTCAAAAAGAACAAATTTCCATAAAGTTAAGACCTTGTAATTTATTTTTTTTACATTTTAATTCCTGTGTGTTTATATTACTGTGAATCTGAAGACCTGTGATATTTTCAGAGAATAATATAAACTCTATTCAAAACATATAATAGCAGTTTTCAAATTAAAGTTGTAAATTGCACTTTGAAGTACTTTGTGTAAGTGTAGCAATTTTATGTTTCAAGTTTCTTCTATGAAGAATGCATCATCGTCATCAGAGAATACTAACTAAATACATTCATAGATGCTGTATATTCCTAATTTCAGAAATTGAACTGGAAGCCATGGACATGAAATTGTAAGACTCTAAATGATACAGACCTAAAGTTTGGCACCAGTGTTTGATTATTCAAAGTTTTGAGATTGCAGGCAGTAAGAAGGCTTTACTGTGAATACATAGTTTATACAAGTGCAGTGTACTGATTTACACTGTAAATACATTGTTCTTACAAGTGCAGTGTATTCATTTACAATGAATACATAGTTCTTACAAGTGCAGTGTATTCATTTATACTGTAAATGCATAGCTCTACAAGTGCAGTGTGTATTCATTTACACTGAATATGTGGTTCTTACAAGTGCAGTATATTAATTTACACTGTAAATACATAGTTCTACAAGAGCAGTGTATTAAAATAGTGAATGTTAAAGTTTTAAAATCTTACTATATGTAGAGTAGTTGTCATACTTGATCATTAAATTCCTAAAATTTCATGAGAATTTGCTTGAAACATCTATATATCATGACATCACATAAATTGACCATTTCTGATATGACTGAGAATTACAGGAAAAGTTGCTTCAACAAATGATCACTTAGTTGACTTGATATCACTCCTAACTTAGAAATGTGGTTTAGGGTTTTATGGAAAAAATGGCAGTCAACATATTGGTGTTCTGAAGCCAGAAAGCCAAAGATAGAGCCTTTCTTGTATTTGAGAATTGCCACTCTTGAGCTTCCAAACATGGTTTATCAAAATTTTGTAACTTTACTGGCAGATGTAAAGTTGTGCTGACCCTCCATTCCCATCCAACCAAATAGACCAATTAAAGTGGGGTAATTTATCTTTTTGCTGAAACATGACAAAATTTACTAAATGACCTTGTGTCATTTTCCCATATAAATTTAAGATAGAAGTAATACTTTTAAGCCAAACAGAATGAAAGCTGTTCTGCATTACATTCCGATGATATTTACCTATTTTGAGAAATTCCCTTGTCTTTGCACCACTTATCATCTGCTGTTGACACTTTTCCCAATACCCCAGGTATGTAATGTGGAATGATGTGGCTATCACTGTCCATCTGTCTCTCTTTAAGCATTTTCATTCTGGAGCACAGCTTTCACACTGTTGATTAGATCTTTATAAAAGTTAATACACATATTGGACTAGTGGTCCTGTTGTGCCTTTGCTGTTGAAAATTCTTCACTTTCAGTATATTTTTGTGCATTTTTTTCATTCCATTTTTATAACTTTTTAAAAGCACTTTATAACCCCTACTATGCTGACATGCTGTTAAACCTGAACATTCATTCATACATAATACTCTCAGTCCATCCATCCATTATGACTACTTTTGTTTCAAGTACAAAACTCTAAAATCTGATGCTAGGAATGCCTATTACACTGGTGGTCCAGACATGCATTTTTCCTTTTTATAATTATTCACAGTTTTTCAGTTTCAATGTTATTAACATTTTCATCTGTTCTTCTGTTCATCTATTCATCATTCACACTTTTGTTTCCAAAGCATACTTTTCTGTGATGCTTCATACACATATGAGCCTAATGGTCCAAATGTCCATTTTGCTATTTACTGTTCTTCAGATTCATTATTTTTTTGTTTTTGACCATCTGTCTGTTTATCAACCATTCATGCTTTCATTTCTGGAACAAAACTGCTGATGTCTCTCACTTTTCTGTTGGGGAATAAGTCATCTGTATTCATAACAAGACCTGCATTGGCTAATTTATTACTGAGTGTGTTGACCTCTTTGGAGAGATCACATTCATTCTGAGGCCTTTTGTTGTTAGCAGAAGGGGTGATCTTAACAAGATTTTTAATAATTTGGAAACCATTAAGGATTCTGATGAAAGCCTGAGCTTTATTCATATAGATTTTTTTAAAAATAGTTTAAAATTAAAATAGTAAGTATCCATATACATATTACTAAGCTCATAGTACCTGTACTACTCAAACTATTGATAACATAATGTGCTATATACGTTATGCCATGACTTCCATGATAAGATAATATATTGCTTATTTTGTTGTATTACGTGAAGGTTGCTGTAGGGACTAATCACTTACATTATATAGATATGTACCTAATGGGTGAGATACAGGTTTGTAATTTATGTGCTCAGTTTGTTTTTAAGATTTTGAATTTACACATAGTGGTAGGTATTGAGAAAGTCATGATCATCTAGGTGTATTTTATCAGCCACTTCCATACCATGATGTATACTCAGATTTTGACACTGGCATTGAAAAGTTGCAATGTATATGCATGTTTTTACCAAAAGAAGAGTATATTGTTGATTGATACATGCATCAATATTACATCAAATGGTTTATTGTTGAATAATGCATGCATCAATATTACATCAAATGGTATATTGTTGATGAATGCATGCATCGATATTACATCAAATGGTATATTGTTGATAATTCAAAATGTGATATTAGTGCTAGATTTTAATCAGTGTATGAAAGCCTCTACAGTTAGGTGAAACTTTATTATTGCATCTTTCATATCTTTCTAAAACTGGCATCAATTGATAGTGAGCAATAAAGTAGTTTTATTTCAGTTTCAGAACATTTAATCAATGAAACTGGCATTATCAGGAATTCCTAAAGCATTTTTAGGACTACCAAAAATGTCCTTCAGGACTACCAAAAGTTTTCTTTAGGACTATCATGCATTTAGTATGTGTTTATTATTTCATGTATAATAAGATAACATAGAGTTAGAAATGAAGCAAGGTTTTTAACATTTTTCTTTTAAGTTTATTTGAAAAGGTGTATTTTTGGCTGTTCAGCAGTACATCTAGAGAATGTTATTTTTAGGAAATATTACATTTGGTTAGATATGCACATTGGCATCCTTTTTCATGTTTATTTCTGCAATGAAGTATATAACCTTGTATGTATAAATATTCAAACATAACCATAATTTCATATTTTGTCAAATAAACAATATGTTATTCACATCTGGAAAGATTAGAAGCATCTAGTCTCAGAACAGTGATGTGTTCATTTTTCATGTATTATACATACTTGCTTGTAAATTAAGTCCAACTGCAAGCAACATAGACCCTGATCTGCTGTCACATAAGAAGATCATGATCTGTGTTAATTGTTCTTCTGATTACTCCTAACAAACTGCATGGAGCCAGATCTGCTTGTGAATTATGAAATAGCAGATCTAGGTCTGTGCAGTTTGCAATTGGAATAGAGTTATAAGCAAGTATACATGGTATTTCAGTATTGATATATGCAAAAGTCAAACAGTTCACGTTTCATATGCAGTAAAATTTTGTTTTTATTTTTGTTGATTATATTGCATAGCGGCCAACTGTCCCGTTTTTTCCGTATTTGTCCCGTATTTTGGACCCGAATACAGGTGTATGTTTTTTTGGGCAAAAAATACGTTTTTTTTAATAAAAAAAAATAATAACAAATTTCCTGACAATTTTCAGTTTAGAACGGGCACTCGGTTCCATTCTGATAGAAATGTATCGCATGTATATAGGAATACAGTTCTACAATATGATTGGTTCATTCGAAATCGAGGCTACCATGCCTGTCATTATCCGCCATATTGGATTTCGCAAACATTGGCGACTACTACTGTGTTTCATCTTCGTAATATTCAACTTCTGATCATGTTGAATAGGAAAGCAGAATATTCAGAATTTTCTCCAGAAAGACAAGAAAACAGAACTGAAAGGACAATTGTTCCGTCTTGTTTAGATTTGTCAAATCATCTAGTAAAGGAGAAGACTTTACGTTTTGCAAATTGTGTAATGTGATTTCGATAGTGGGCATGGAGGCGCACATGAAATACAAAAGCACGAAAAAGCTAATAAACATCAGCTTGCAGCTTCATCGTACACAACTCAGTCTGAACTTGGATGTATATAAATACCAGAGAGAACCGTGATGTAATTCGATCGAAATTCGGTTTATTAAATTTCTTTTAGAAATGAACTTTCCTCTTTCAGTTATTAGTGTTGCTGGCGATTTATTTCGCACACGTTTTCCAGACAGTTAAATCGGAAAGGATTACTCGTATGCTGGAATGAAAACAGTTCAGTAAGAAAATCAAACAGAATTGAGATTATCAATGAAAGTTGGTACATTGGAATCGATAATGATTGGGAGAGAAAAAAAAAAAAAGGTGTGGAAACGGCTCATATAAACAGCCTGTGTCTGAGTGTGTTGCACTCTTGCACCTTCTGAATGGGCACCCGAATGGAACAGGGTGCCCGTCCAGAAGGTGCAAGTGTGCAACACATGCATCTTTGACATTAAATAATTATGTAAGGCACTGTCCTACTTTACTGATGGTTGTATATGTTGTAAGTAGTTACATATGCATTAAAATTTTAAAAATCAGTATTTGGTCCAGAAAATCAGTGATTTTGTCATAAGCAATCAGTATTTTTGTACTTGGGGGTTGGCAGCTATAATATTGTGTAAGTTTATACATAAAATGGTATGCTTTGTTTATACATAAAATGTTATGCTTTTGTTTTGGTGTGGATTTTTTTGCTTTTTTTCTGTCATGTACATGGTATTTATGTCCTTGATCTGTCATTAGAAGTCATGTGACTTGTATGTGAATTTGTCATCAAAGCAGGCCTTGTAACTTGTATGTTAATTTGTCATCAAAGCAGGCCTTGTAACTTGTACGTGAATTTGTCATCAAAGAAGGTCTTGTAACTTGTATGGGAATTTGTCATCAAAGCATGTCATGTAACTTGTATGGGAATTTTTTCGACAAAGCAGGCCTTGTAACTTGTATGGTAACTTGTCAAAGTAGGTCTTAAAGTTTGTATGTGAGTTTGTCATCAGAGCAGGTCTATGGTAACTTGTCATCAAAAGTCCTATGACTTGTATGGGAACTTGTCATCAAAAGTCTTGTGATTTGTATGAGAACTTGTCATCAAAGCAGGTATTGTAACATGTATGTGAATTTGTCATCAGAATAAGTCTTGTGACTTGTATGTGAATTTGTCATTAAAATAGATCTTGTGACTTGTATGGGAATTTATCATTAAAATAGGTCTTGTGACGTATGTGAATTTGTCATTAAAACAGGTCTTGTGACTTGTATGGGAACTTGTCAGAAGTCTTGTAACTTATATGGGAACTTTTCATCAAAAGTCTTGTGACTTGTATGGGAACTTGTCATCAAAACTCTTGTGACTTGTATGGAACTTTTCATTAAAACTCCTGTGACTTGTATGGGAACTTTTTATCAAAAGTCTTGTGACTTGTATCAGAACTTGTCATCAAAGTAGGTCTTGTAACTTGTGTGTGAATTTGTCATTAAAATAGGTCTTGTGACTTGTATGTGAATATGTCATCAAAGCATTCTTGTGAATTGTCTGGGAACTTGTAATCAAAATAGGTCTTGTAACGTGTATGGGAACATGTCATCAAAGCAGGTCTTGTAACTTGTATGTGAATTTGTCATCACAGTAGGTCTTGTGACTTGCATGGCCTCCTGTCATAAAAATAAGTTTTGTGATTTGACCAAGTTTAACTGAACACATCTATAATATTTTCACACTGTCCCATTTGTTTGTACCCACCTACCGATTTTAAAAACAGAAGGCATCATGGATATAAACAAAGCACAAAACTTAGTCATTTCATTCATTGATTTATAAGTTCTAACCTGATTGTTGCCAGGGGGTCCCAAACTGTGTCAACTTGTTGGCATTTCGAATCAAATGGGAGTTTCTGTAGCAGCATGAAACCATATCTGCATGAGCAAGTCTATGTTTTCAAGCAACAGATGTGATGTAGTTTGCCATCTTTGATAATCTCAATAATTCCTTACATTTTGGAGTTGCATCTCTTTGAACACCTGCATACAAGAGTTACTCTTGTTTATTTGTTCAGTTTGTTTTAGAAATATTATGACCAGATGTTGCAAATATTAGACACAGACAACAGTTTTTAATGAAATGGGCTATTCCAGAAACCAGAAAAGACAACAAACAGTAAGCCTGCTTGTTGACAACAGGAGCTTCCATTAGCTTTGAAACACCATTAAGTTGACATTGTTAGGGACCCCTTGGCTACAGTCAGGTTAGAAATTATTAATCACTGAATGAAATGAGTAAGTTTTGTGCATTTTGTATATCCTTGGTGCGTTTTGTTTTTAAAAATTGGTTGGGGGGGGGGTACAAACAAGATGGTATGCAAATACTATAGGTGTGAAGTTTGTCAAAATTTGTTCATATGATGCTAATCTGCTGATGAACTGCTTTATAGATTTTGACATGTCTTTCAAAGTGTTTAAATGATGCAGATTTGCTGATGAACTGCTTTAGGGGGCGCTCACCAGTTATTATGTACTTTTGAGAGAGTGACGTATGTAAGGTGAAGTTGTTTGCATTTAAAACATGTACAGTGGAGAGAATGTTGGCATACCTTTATGCAGCTTTGATGTAATGTGACTGACATTTCTTTGGATATTGTACTTTTGGAAATTGTTAATGATCTTAGCACACTGCTAACTAAAATGACTGCTCCCTTGTGCTCCAAAAATAAGCCTGAATTTGTTTAAAGTACACTATCCTTAGCAGCTATTAAAATAGGGAAAATGAATTTTGCCAGACTAGACAATACCAGCTTCTGAAAGTGCAGTGAATGAATTACAAAAGATATAAAATGTAAAAAAAAGTTATTGGCTTTTTTTCTTACAATTTACCTCTGAAGTTCAGGAAGTGAAAATGACCAATTGGAGCTAACACTTTTTTGAAAGGTGCACATCTGGAGTAAGGCCAAACTGTATACTCTATAACCCATATTACACCCATCAATCATACACCAAAATAAAGGGAATTAAAGGTTCTTTGAACAATACCTAAGATATACAAAGTCTTTTTTAAATAGCCAGTATAACTAGTGAGGAAACCATGGGGAATTCTTTTTCTTTAAAATTCTAACCCTATGCAAAATACGAAACTGTAGAGCGCCACCTTACAGAGTTTGACATGTCTTTCAGAGTGTTCAGACGATGCAGATTTGCTGATGAACTGCTGTATAGAGTTTGACATGTCTTTCAAAGTGTTCAAATGATGCAGATTTGCCATCAAATGTGGTCACTGGTACTAAATATGGGCATGATAATAATGTTACCTTTTTTTTAGACATCGTTGACATTTGTTTATTTCTAGCAATTATCATTGAAAAAGAAATTTTAACTTGACTGGTTTTAGCATGTTTGCTATTTGAGCACCAGATTTTTGACAATGGATATATTGCTGTTGCAATATTGTCTAATATGATTGGAATAGTTCTGGCTTGCATTTAATCTTTTTGTGATGTCAGTTGTACTGAAATGTTAGAATTTAATGTGATGATTAAGTACTACATTGTTTCATGTTCAACTTTTGTTTTATGGTCATTAATTTAATTATTTCATTATCCTCAAATTGTTCATGTAAGAATAACAATCCAAAATCCAAATATTTTCCAGAGCACTTGGGAAAAGATTTTAAACCCGGTGCTGTGCTTTCTTACTTAGAGTTGTTTTGTGACCTCTGCCAAACAATAGCTAATGAAAATCAAGGTCTTAAACCATGAAGACAAGCTGATTGTCTGTGTCTCTCTACATTCTGTATGCAAATATTTATTGTTAACACCATCCTGCAAGAACTGTGTGCTCTCCTCCAGCTGTCCCTCAGATTGAAGTATCTTTATTATTAGATCCAGAAATCTGGTAGGAAACTTATTTGGGGTATAGTAGCCTGTGTTTGTTATTTACGAAGTCATGTTAGAGGACAGTAAATTTAACTTGTTAACTTACCCATCTCTAAGGATTTTTAAAATAATGCCTTAACATGTTTTCATACTACAGATCTATGCACTTTATGCAGTTTTGAGTAATTTTTTTCACAAATGTCAAAAGATTTATAAAAAAAATTTAATGTGTCATAGTACTCTGTTATCAAGTTCTTTATCTTTCTTTGGTTTTTTTTATTGTATACTCAGAAGTCTTTATTTAAGATGAAAAACAGATTTAAACAAACTGAAACCATCAAGTCAAAACCAACAATTTTGATGCACAGATATTTGTAAACTAAATCCCAGGCTTTTTATTCTTGTTAATCTTTCATCTAACCCATGTTAGAATCTTCATCCATAGCTGGTATAAATAAAAGGACATGACAAGTTGAAATGCTGCATTTTGCTTTAGGTTTGTTTGATATGTGTTCTCAGTCCCATTACTATGGGTCAATACTCCAAGGAGTGCTTTAATAAACAATCACAGTCACATGTATTTTGTGTTGACTTGTATTATTTATTCTGTCTTCATTCTTAACATTATTATTATATTATGATGCTCACTGACCATTCCTAAGTAGTTTTATCGGAAGTAAAAGCCATAAATAACAATAAAAATATTTGGACCAGAAAAGTTCTCAATAGAAACAAATGAATAGAAAATAAAACTGATGGAACTGATAGTCTTTAATAGTATTTTTATTATGCATAGAGGATCTAAATAGGTTCGGCTTGGCTTGCAAAAGCTGGACATTATTCAATGACTCTCATAAATGTAATATTAAATCATTACCCATTTGAGATTCATTTTATCACATAGTTTTCATTTCAGTGGAAATTATTTAGATAGAAAGAAGAATAAATAATTTTGTTCATTCTGACAGATGCTGCACCTTTCATTTACTGTGCGTAAAAAATAGTCCCAAACAAAATTGAACTAATGTTAACATTTAAAAGTAGATTACACTTTTCTTACAAACTATAAGTCAAGGAACAAGCGTCCTTCTGATTAAACATAATATTTTACACAGACAAAATCATTTTTCAACACAGAATGTCCAATGCACTTGATGTCGCATTGTTTGATGCAGTACCTGTTAGAGTACAGTTGACAATCCTCATGTTTCTGTAACCTAAAAGTGTCACTTTCACAACTAAACATCACATTATTGTGATATTCATGTGAAAGAAAGTGTACTGGATGCAGAAATTCACATATTTACTGTAACGTATTTGTGGCTGCATAACTGCAGTACTTGATTTGAAACGGTAGACTACAGAGTATATAAACAAATTTCATTTTTAGTTGGAATTGCATCATATATTTACTGCGTAAATATGCAGTGGTTGGAGAAACTTCTGTCAGTTTGTAGACCAGTTTATCTCCACGTTCTTCTGTGAACAGAGGTGAGTTTATTTACTTCTGTAAGTTAACATTTAAACCAAGCTTGTATTTAGGGTGGATTCCATACTACAGGTATACAGCCACCCCATCCCACACACCCGCTATCAAGTGGGCAATATCTTTAGTTTTACTTGTTATTGTCGTGGGGTTTTAGCCATTTTTCATGTTATGTTATATATGACATAACAAGACCCTGTGGTGGTAAATTGGCCATATTCAAACAGATGAGACCATGTTCATTAAAAACAAAAAATCCAGAAGATAGGGTTAAAAAAGTTTTCACATGATCACAGCCAATCAGTAAAGAGAATACTGCACAGTAATTTTATGGGCTTATTGTGGACCAATCAGAATCACATAAAGTAATATGTTCACATGTTATAATATCAAAAATATTAAACAGCACACACTATAGACAGAGTGTACTGACTATGTGATAAACCTGTTTATTATAAACAAGTTGCAAGTCATCTATCTATCCATCCATCTGTCTGTTCACCTACTTACCTGTTTATCTATTAATTTTATCAGAGCTGTATCAATATTATTTTTAAATGATTATGTAGCAGGTACACTGTATATTGGTATTCATTGCATACAAGTCATCTTGTCTTTGATTAGTAAATTAAGTACTTTTTTTTGATCATTTTAGCCATACATATTTAACATTTTGAAGAAATCTTAAATAGTTTTAATGCTAGCCATGGAATATATTGCATGCTGTTCATTGCCACGCCAGGTATAGGTCGTAACTTATATTCACTAATGCAGCTTACATTTATAGGTACAGCTTTATGGAAATTAATCCAAACAATGGTGATTAATTTTATCTCAGTTTTATTGTATCAGAAAAGTGTATGACAACTTTGACTCCACGGGAAATTATCATTATATACATGAATTATTTTTCAGGTTTAAATGAAGTATATAATAATAGCACCATTCACAAAGGGGTAGACAACTCTTCCATCCATTGACACTTGGATAAGCGCTGCTTTTCATTTAATAATGGCTTCATTTCTACATGAAGAATGCAGATAAAGTATTAAGCATTGTTGTCCATGCACTCCTACAGAAAAATACATGAATCTGTTAAGTGGTCAAGTTGTATCAGCAGTATCTTAAATACAGCGAGAATATGCCAGTTTCAGGGACTCCACAAGAATCTCTGCCCATGGGATCATCATTGTGTTGGTCTCAGCCTGGGTATACATCTGTTGACTGGTCAGCGGGACTGAATCTCTCAGAACAAGGCTCTTGGACCCTACAAGGAAAAGTACCATTAAGCCATTTATTTCTATGGATAGCAATGCCCACATTCATTTTTTTTTAAATTGCATTTTCATTGTTACTTAAAAGTGTGAAAAATTTGTGCCTATGATCAAGAAATGGGTATTGCCTTGACTGAGATCTTCATTCATTTGGTCTGTAAAAAATGTATGTTGTATGTAGGAACTACAAAGTCCACAAAAATTGGTAACCCCTTCGAAAGTGAATTTGTACAAAATGAGAAATTCATTGTCTTGACTTGGACCAATCGGTTTTGTTTGACCGAGTTGCATACTTGTGTGAATCCCACAAAATTAAAAAATATTATACAAATGTGTTACCTCACTACAATCAAAACTGCAACAAACTAGTATTGCTGACTCATTTATTTAAATTTTGCATGTATTTTTATTGTTATGCACTGAAGTTTTTGCTGGTTGTGTCTTGAAAATAAGAATATACCAGTCAATGGCATAATAGCTGAATGCAGAGTTCTGATTGGCTGTCTTACCTATGCATATTTTATATCTCAGATTTGCATGTGACAGAACAGAGACACAGCCTGAATGTTCAACATTTTTTTTGGAAGATAGAGATAATTGAAAAGTAAAGATTAAAAAAATTGTTAAGGATGAACATTAAGACTGTTTGGAAAGTGGATGTTTTTCAACACATTTTTTACCAGTCCTTATTGAAATCTTTGGGCCTATTTTCTTTATGCTAACTCCAATTCCAACCCTCCTGGAAAGAACATTTCTCTCTCTCTCTCTCTCTCTCTCTCTCTCTCTCTCTCTCTCTCTCTCTCTCTCTATATATATACGAGTGCATCAGCCGGGGGGTGGGCCAGATAATTATCTAATAAAAGTAGAACTTTCTCCTCTAGGCCCCTGGATCGCTGGTGGTTTCTGACCGCTGGGACAAACATCTTGAAAAACCACTCCGTAAATATGGTCGAAGTCATCCACGCGTTTCCACTGTTTCTGTATACAAATGGAAGGTTGTCCATGTTCATATGATGGAAACAACGTGGGGACTTGTATTTGCCAATACATAACGGTTTCATCTTGTGTGTACCAGTTTTGTTCACACAAAACAAAAGCGTTAATCTCTCTTTGTTCTGCTTGAAGCCCTCCTTTTTGTGTGGGTCATCTCTGGTAGCAAGAGTTTTGTCTGGCATCATTCTGTAGCAAAGACCAGCCTCATCACAGTTGTAAATTTGGTCCTCTGTGTATTGTTCACGGATGATTATCTCTCTGAGCTGGTTTGGATAATTACTTGCGGCTTCCTGATTCGCTGAGCGTATCTCTCCCAACAATGAATTTTGTTTAATTCCATGTCGGCGCTGAAGTCTCCAAAGCCATATATGGCTTGCCCTAAAATGAGATTCATTCTCCATACTTTTTGCCATTTTTTCTGCTTGGGCCTTGAGAATTGTTCCAGAGATGGGAACACCTTGTTCACGTTGCTGTGTGAACCATGCGTATACAGCATCATCTAATTCGTTATCGTTTGCAGTCCGTGCTCGTTTTCATTTGATCCCTTCATCTGAATCAACATCATGTAAGTAATCCCAAAGTTTCTGCCCATCCTTAAGCCAACCTCTAAATGTTGACTCAGCAATTTTTAGTTCATTGCAAACGTTTGATCTCGCTTCACCATTATGAACCCTATCTATGATGCACAGCTTTTCAGTCACTGAATAAGCCTTTTGCTTACTTCCTTTGCTCTCCATGGTCACATTTACAAATGATTAGGATACATTACTGATATTATATACTTTAATGATGTTAAGTACATAAAAATGTGAAACCATTTTCGATTGGTCAAATAAAATGAAATTTGAGAACGGTAATGACCACAAGAACTTATGCTCCTATTGGCATGCCTTTGAACTTTATTTTATTGTACTTCCATTGTCTGATTTGATACAAAAGACATATTCAAAGTGATAAAACAACACAGGTCTCTTTTAATTGATTCTTTTATTGCAACAAACACTTCCCCAAGTTGTTGATCAAAACAAAGCGGCATGTAATTAGGTTCTCACAGAAGTACTCAACGGGTTTCGATGTGACAGTCAATTGACTCTTTTCATGTTTTCATAGAAGAGAATATGTATGTTGCGATTATAGTGTTTACACTGAGGCGAAATTAAAGGATTAGAACGTGAATTTCACATAGCGAGACATTTAATTGGTGTTTATTTCATTCTCTGTTGCCACCTGTTAGCATTTACCAGAATTTTTCGTTGATCGCTGTTTCACCAGACTGTTTATTTACAGTGTATTGACAACTATTTCTCTAAAAAAAAACTAACATAATATGTGATATCTTATTAGAACTTGCAAATTTCACAATATGGATTCTATCTTTACAGGCAATAATCACCATTTTCGATGATAAAACGAGCTATGTATCAAGGTTCAATTTATCAATTTACCATTTCTTATCATGATTTTTTTCACGTTCAGCACATTTTAAAATATATTTTCTTTGGAAAAAAATCGGGAGCCATGCCGGACACCGCATTATAAGCGGGTTCGCGAGTTATCTGGGCGCGAGTTATCAAGGGAGTGGTGTGTGTGTGTGTATATATATATATACACACACACACACACACACACATTACACACACAAAGGGAAGCAACTCTTACAGGTTAACTCCTCCTTTCTACTGACTAGGTGGCCTCAGATGTTCCAGACTTGATTTTCACTGCCTTTTGCTAAGATGTACTCTAGACATTCCATTTAAACTGCATAAAATTTAGAACTTAAATGTAATCATCCACATATCTTTTTCTGTGGTACTGTAAGCAAAAATGTTTTATATGGTGCATGCAACATTTTTGTAAAATCATGTGAATTTATTAATAATTTTGCAGTTACTTTACCGTTCATTATTGTCACTTGCAATTTCAATTGGTAAGATTCAGTTTCGCTGGAGACATTTTTGGGGACTGTACTTACCAACTATTAAACTTCTGAGTCATTTTGATAATGTTGGTTTACATTATTTTCATATATATATATATACATATATATATATATATATATATATATATATATTGATTAAATGCAATTCAAGGGCTGGAGGGCATGTGTGAGCATCACCCATATGAGACTTGTCAACAATTCTACTGTATTCATGGACACACTATGTTCTTGTGCTGTTTCTGCATCTGTGGAGAGGGCATCTTGACATCCTCCATGAGACTAATCAATGTATCCAACATAGTCAAACATAATAGAGCTGCCTTTTCAAAATGCTGAACCAAGTATTTTTGTACTATATATATATATATATATATATATATATATATATATATATATATATATATATATATATATATATCTAGTTACGTGTAGGCTCGTACAAATGTAACAAAAGAAAAGAGTGAAGCCAACAAGCTTTGCAAATTTTAACAAAATAATTTATTTCCCTAGAAAACAATGTAAAAATTGGAAATAGGACTTACGGTTTGTGAATATAATCCAAAATTTAATCTTAAGATTGAAAAAATGTAAGTCCTATCACTAAACAGTTCTAATTGAATCCAGGTTCGAATCTCCATGAAATTCTGATATGGAGGCGATGACGTCAGATGAGGTTGTTGTACTTACGGCAACAGATCCTCCTTGAATCACAGTTTATGTTTCCGTTCAGAATTCCAGAATTCCACTGAATTTCTTTGTCCCAGAACTTTTTATAAAAAAGTACACTTGTTTAGTTTTCTAGAGAATAAATTATTAAATTCCCAAAAAATAAAATAAAAAAGAATTTTAAAACTAACACACAAGCAATTTAATTACATATACGTAACAATATATATATAGAATATATGTATAGTATGTACACTGTATCAATGATATACCACGAGATGTATACATTTTTCATTAAAAGGAAACAAAGCTTGCTGAGTTTCCTTTTAATGAAAAATTTATACAATGAGTGGTATATCATTGATACAGCATATATACTGCACATATATTTTATTTATATCACATACAAATACATATATTTGCCCTTTGAATGGAGTTCAGATTTACGACAGGCAGCTGTGTATTGACCGAGTGAATGAACTCCTCACATCCCCGAGTGTGTCCACTACAAAATGTAGTTCTATGCCTTTTGTGGCTATTCACAATTACCTTGCATATTGATAAGTTGATTGTTTTCATTTTTAGTTTCTATTTTTCTTCACAATGATTAAATGAATATAATACATCCTTATGATATAAACATGAAAGATGGTTTTAATGATAAAAGTAGAGCACTACAAAAACACAGTTAGCTATGCCATTCACATGAACGCCGCCATTCACGTACCGGCGCTTGGAAATTAATGTGGAATATAAACTAAGCGAAATGACGAACCAAAAAGAGGTAATTAAAATATTTTAATATATTTACAGTTGATCAAAGTCATTATTCTGCTCTAGTACTACCAACAATAAACTCTCTCTCTCTTTCACTGGTCGGTTTGACTTTAAAACAAATTCTCTCTCTCTCTCTCTTTCACACACACACACACATACACAAACATAAATACACATCCTTTGGTCGGTTTGACTTAACTTTTACCATCATTCATAAGTCCAGAGATATCGTGGGATGACACAAATGAAAATCCTCTATGTTCGTCATTTCATAGATATTAGCCAGTATCTTGCTATGATGGTCCAGAGAGAGAGGAGGGGGGGGGGACTTTGGACATTTTCATATTTAACTAATAATAATCGATTTTTAGAATTAGAGTATGTTTAAGACATGACGACAAAACATAACATTAAATACATCACAGTATGTGTACCACGTAACCGAGGAATTTATGATAGCGACGAACCATATTCTTGTAGGTTACTTGGTGTAATTTCTATTTCAAGGTTTCAATCCAGCCCAAATTCATTTTCTCTCTCACTCCACATTTCTGCATAGTTTGTCTGTTATGCGTGAGAGTGATGGGGAACAAAAATCAGAAAGGATTGTGATGAAAATGTGTACCATATGAAATTCATTTACAAAACGAGGATTATTAATACTTTTTATCGTTATTTTCATACATCACTAATGATTAATATGTGGAAATTCATCACTGATCTAGAATCAACTGCAGACGGTCGCTAGAATGTTTATACTGTATATGCATATTATTGCGCCATGGGCAGATCACAATTTGATATACCAATACTATTGGTATATCAAATTGCTTTATACCAACACTTTAAATGCCATGTTATTTTTAATGTATGTGGTATATATATATATATATATATATATATATTTGTTTATTCACTTGTTTGTTCCACTGAGATGACAACCGAGCGCGAGAAGTTTTAACAATTTAAGGACATAGAGGACACAAGATATGCCTATGCAATCAGTAACTTGTTGGTACACGTGTGTGCACTTTAGTACAAAAATACATGGTTCAGTATTTTGAAAATGCAGCTCAATTATGTTTGATTCTCACACAACATGATGGCTGATCCAAACCATGTATATGGGTCTCCAAATTTCATCACCCTAACCCTTCCTCTTTCATTGTCCTACCTTCATGAAGGAACTTCATGAGGGGGAGGGTGTTTTCACACAAGTAAATCTAGTTTGTTTTCTTGTAATGGGTGGTGTAGATTGTCCAGAAACTGCACAAACTGGGATTCTACTCCAGAACATTTCTGATTGTGAAGTCCAATGGCAGTTGAGACCTGCGATGGAGAGTAGATTAGTACCTGGTCAGTCTTGACATGTCTGTTGCATACTTCCATTCTGATGTCCCCATTTTAAGCCTTTGGGACATCAATAAGAATCCAGGACATCCACCACAACAACGAAAAAACTTTCCATAAGTTTGGTGTTTTGTTGACATCCTTGCTTCCCTCAATGTATGGTGAATAATCAATATAGAAGTCAGAACTTATCCCTTCTCAATATTTTGTTCCATCTTGGTATGGAAACCTTAACACATATCAACTTGGCATCTACCTCTCAAATGCATTGTAAGAATCGTTCATGGAGAAGACATCAACCAAGATGTTGAAATTGCACCTTCAAGAAGACTACACACAAAGTCATATCCTGGTTCAGGATGTCCTCCACAAAGAAGGTGGGCATTCCTGGATGACGCACAAAACAAATATTCAGTATGATTTTTGGTTTGCAACATGAACAATCTTACTCCCCTCATCTGCAGTTGAAGGTGGATAATCAATGTAGAGATGCCCTGATTGAAAAGGAGTTTGGAATTTCAATTGCAGAGAGGATTGCAACAGCTGAAGATTCTCCAATTTGAGGACATGCAAGGGGAAATCATGTGTGGTCAGTGACATTACACCACTTGCAGCCTCATTCCCCAGTGATAAACCTTTCTTTTTCTCTTGAAGACAAGAAGCTATCCCCAATCACAAATCAAGGGATACTGTTCCATGATCTCAGACACATTCGGACTTCATGGAAGAGACAACATTGGCTGCAACAAAGTAATCTCTGACTTGCGGTCCAATTTTGACATATCCAGACCACACTCACTCACATTAATCCTGAACAGAATCTTTCCCCCTCACTCAAGCAGCTTAACGGAATCTCATGGGTTTTGACATGGCCTCACTCAAGCAGCTATCATACATGACATGCAATGTATGCTAACACTGCAACATGCTGAGTGAGTGAGCTATATACAATACCCATAGATCCAAACTTCATGCAGTTCCATTCTGATGGCTCAGTTGTTCTAATGACACAACCTGGTTTCTTACAAAGAACAGCCTGCTGTCACTAGTCAACCAACAACTATTCCTTCCCTCTTCTTGTTTGATCTGTTGAGAGAAGCAAAGCTGCAGGACCTTGTACATACATTCAGATGTTACCTGAGATGTGCAAACAGTATCTGCATAAACTGTAAGAAACTATTCCTGAAGGCAGGAATCCTTGACATAATCACACAAGCGTTGATCTCTTGGCTTGATGGAGAAACAAATTTTTTAGTAAATTATGTTTCTCGATAATATTTAACCGACCACATTGCAAATAATACTTCCAACCCTTCCCCACAATGCATGCATCATTTAAGGTTTTGCTCAAGTAAAAAATGGACACATTAGGGTTTAATGGTGGACACAGAGCAGACAGAAAGGGGAGTAAACTTGGAAGAGTTGCTTCCATTTGTCTAATTAAAATAAAGACAGAATTATATTTTTTGTCTTTCTGGAAGGGCTGGATTCGGAGGTAACAGAAAGTCATCCTAATGTGATCGGGTAAGTATTATCTGAGAAACATAATTTACGAAAAGTATGCTTTTTTTTACACATGTGTTAAGATGGATGTATTTCATTATTATGAGCCACAAATATCAGAAAACCAGTTTGAAGTCAAATAGTTGATTCTGATTTTGAATCATTTTCCTGCTGTATTAAACTGTATGTGTTTTGGTGTCTGGGGGGATGCTATTGACAGTTATAACTATGAACAGAAAGCAGAAAGTGATGAATTTAGTGTTCATCAACTGAGATTTTTTCAAAAGAACTCAGATTTTTTGTTCAAGTAACTCTAAGAGCAACCCCTTCTCCAAATTTATGTTCAAAAGTGATACTGGTGTTGTACAAAAAATTGACACTGAAGATGTACAAAATTGATGGTTGAAAATGACAAACAACACTTTTTTAATTGACATAGTTGTGACTAATACAATGAAAAAGCCAGTGGCAACACAGCTGGGAATGACTGATTTAATGTTATTTCTTAATTGCCAACACATTTTTTATTGCTTCCACCATCTTGAATTTCTCCACTGGTATTGGCCATTCAAAGGTGCATGCCTGATCTGGTGTACAGAACATCATGGGAGGCCAGGGTAGCAAACTAGGCATATTTATGTAATTTATGTCTGCATGACAGGTTTAGAGCCCAATAATATATTTTTCTTCATAGAGTCTTCATTTCCAGTAAGCTTTTCATAACAACACCTAACTCATTTGGCCCCTTTTCTAGAGGACCACCCTACCTCACTCAGTTGGCCTCTTTTCTAGAGGACCACCCTACTTCACTCAGTTGGCCTCTTTTCTAAAGGTAAGGGAGAACATTTGTAAAACCTAGATGCATCCAATTAGGACCATACATCATACCTGCCATTTTCACTGTGTATCAAATGAAAAACAGTTTGTTAACTCCCAAACCCTACAACATGGTTGTGTTTATAAAAACCTGATGTCCCATTAAAATCATATGAAAAAGAGAATGGGAGAGAGATGGACTTTTCTTGACACCACAATACACTGTACATGCCTGTAACCTGTTAAACAGTCAACAGTTATAATTCACTCAACTTCACACTTAATACTCATGAAAACTATCACTAGACAGTTTACACAGTTAATTGTCATAAAGGCAATTGAAAACTGAAGGCAGTCAGAGATAAACAACCACCATTCCACAGATTAATTAAGTGACTGACAATAACTAGTATGATTTTGTGATTGCAAGTCCTATACTGCTGTGAGAGAGTCCATTAGGTTGATTTGCATAGGGAAAGTACACAAAGTGGAACAACCCAATTACATGTAGTTTGAAGCTAGGTATATCAAATATGAGTGCTGAAGCAACAAAAAGTTATTACACTTTCTTGCCATGATTGAAAATGTTTACACCATCTTTATTAAAAATAATGACAAGTTCATTATCAGTGACAACATTTCTCTTAGATTTTAATCCATATGTAAAACACAAGACATTCTTTTGGTAGTTGGAATGATAAAGTTTGGAGGAGTGTAGAAGTGTGATTCATTTTGATAAGGCAATATGTCACCCTGGTTCAGGGAAGGATGATCCATCCGTAGTGTGAGCAAAGCCCAAGAAAACTAGATTCAGAACTCCTTGTTGACATAATTTAATTTTATTCAAGGCAAACATGAGACCCCAATATCACATAACTCTAAAATTATTTAGTATGATGATTTAAGCAATATCTCAAGAAAATTTCAACTCGATGTGATCAGCAGTTAATGAGATATTTATGTTTAAATGTATCTTAAAATTTTCCCCCTTTAGAATGTATCAGTTCCCAAGACCAAGTCCATGTGATGTCACTTGGAAACCCTGTAGTATGAATCACCATTGTTCTATCATTGCCAAGTGTGACATTTCTTCGGACTGTTTTCTGATTGTGTGCATTACTCAGTATGGGAAGGAGGTGAATGTTGCAATGTAAGTACATCCTTGTTATCAAAATATCACAAAAAAATAGAATGTCATGAATTAGTGATTTCTTTATCAGCTAAACATCCATTGAAAATAAAGTGTATCAACTCAACAAATTTTTATTGCAAGAAACAGAGTGGCAGTGTAAGACTGCACATGACTTCTGAAGACATGTAAATCTGCAATCATATTTTAGAAATGCATGCAATTCCCCCCCGCCCCAAAAAACATATAAATAATACCATGAGGAAAATTCATCTGCAGCTGCTATCCAGTTCTCTTAGTAAAATATGGTTCTCTTTATAAGCATATCTGTCTGAAGCAGACACATTGATTCTAAAGTCCCTGGTGGCGAAGATATTCTAAGTAACATGTATAATAATATATTTAAATAATAAATAATATATATTAATTATATATAATAATATATTTAAACACATATTTGAAACAATTACAAACAAACGTAGGTTCAAGTCACAACATGGGAAGAGAGGAAGGTCGTAGGTTATGAGCACTTGCTGAAAATTGTACTGAAGGATATCAAGCTGTAACTGAAAGTGAATTTTATTATATTGAATTATTGAACCCCACCCTCCAAATCATTGCCAATTTTAAATATTGGGGTCACCCTAGACCCTGGATGGGGAGAGAGAGAGGTAGATAATTCTTGGAATCATGACAATTTTCCACATTATTCACTTAAGCATTATATTTAATTAACATTTTATGCACAACTTCCACTGTTAAATAACTGTGTTAATCAAACATACAGTATTTGTAACACAAAATGTATGCCATCATTTTAACAAAATGCTGTGCAGATTTGTAACACAATTTTACACTGTCACTTTAACACAGTGTTTTTCTAACAATTAAGTTGGGCAAGATGGTTTCCCACAAATCTTCAATCAAGTACTAAAAATGTATTTCTAATTTTTACTTAATCTCACATTCTGCGGGGCAAGCTTAATACTGTGTGTACAGAAGTCAATGACCATCAAAAGCTAGGATCAAAATATACAGAAAAAGCAGCTTTCCCTATTTGTTGTTTTTCCTGAAATATACAGATTATGGTTACATAGCTTTCTCAAATATAGAATGCAAATGAGAAAATTTAAATGGTTTATAGCAGGCTTGTGCAACTTCCTCCAGGGCATCAACCAGAAAAGTGATTCTTAAAACAAACCATGTGATGTAAATAAGTGGATACAATGAAGTCATGGTCAAGATCTGGACCATGTGCCAGAAGTTGCATATGTCTGGTTTATAGTGAGATGGACCAACCTTTCTGTCCCAGCAGCATTTTACAGTTTGGACACTGCATCAGCTCTGGGGGCAGTTTAATCCTCTGTGTTAATCCTGGCTTTGAGAGACTGATTAGTATGGATTCTTCACCAAGATTCTCCAACTCCAAGACTGAAAATAAAATATAATTTGCAATTTACTACTGCAAAACATTCCATAATTTTATTTCTACATATTAGCATCTTTCCTAAATATGCTCGAATAGTTTATATTGGCTACAGTATTAAATGGAAAGGTACAGCTCAACATAACCAGACATACATTGTGCACATTCTCATAGAACTGTCCGAAACAATTTGCTATTTACGTAGATAATTTTCTGGAAAATGTTATATTGGCAAGCATGATAGGACATCAAGTATATTCATTCCTCTGTGGTATACTGTAAAATGTATGTATATATTGGGTTTGACAGCACATAAACACAATCCTGGATATATAATGCTGATTAAAAGTATAGTTCTAGAAATGTTAGGAGGAAAATTACAAAAACTAAAATATAAATTTACAGCCCCTTGTGTTAAAGTCGAAGCTCTTAAAAAGGTTTTAAAAATAGGTTAAAACTTGCCTTAATCTTAACAAGATAAATTTGTGACAATAAAAGTAAATATTTTCCTGTAAAATTAAAAACTACAAGGTAAAAGATGCCAAAATTCTTTAAAATGTGTAAAAGAATACAAAAACAGTAAAATAAACCACAAACAATACAAGGAAAGTCCTTCAAATACAGGATAAAAATCTGTTATATAAACCACATTTTTAAGTCTAACATTTTTTCTGGTGGGAGATGATCAAAAGCTGTTTCAGCAATTTGACATCATAAAACGTCTGGCTCAGTTTGGAAATTGATACACTCCACAAGAATGTGCTCCACCATCAGTGGACAATGGTATGGTACATGTTCCTGCTGTGGTTGACCCTTTCAGGAAGTATGTGTGGATCGGACATGTATGTCCAATACATGAGTGACACAATACCACCTCATCTCTACAATTTCTTCAATATGAATGATGCTACTATCCAATTGTGGATTGGATGTACTGAAACTTGTTTGTACACTGTACTACTGAAGTATAACATACAATCGACCATGAACAACACAGACCCAGTCTATGGCAGCAGATCAAGGTCCATGTGTAAAGTTATTAATAGAATGCAGGTAGCTCTGGCTCTTTACTGTTCTCATCTAGGCATATGTCGAACAGGAGTAACCATGTTACTTACACTCCTTTGTGCATAATTTGTCAAAGATGTTGACTTCTCCTGTTGGTATACATTTAGGACAGGACTGTAATGTCTCGGACAGTGCTTCCTCATCAGTAGACATAGATTTAATTTCTTCTTCATCTGAAAATGAACAGAACATGCAGACTACAAAACTGTCTTTCATACATGGTAACATCAAGCAAAAAATCCTTGAAAACTTGCATACTGATAATTGTATTAAAATGGCGTTAATAAAAGTGGGCCCTTTAATTATTTTAAATCTAAAACTGCTAGTGATGGATGACCTACAAAAGGGTCTTGCTACAATTCACTTCACAGAGCCTTAAATAGAGAAAGTTGTGTTGGGAAACAATTTGGAGAGTGGGCATTCAGGGGCAATAATTTGTCTACGTGGTGACATGGAATGTTGCAAATTCAATGCATTTAAGGTTTTGTCAGTAAAATCTGCATGCCAAATTTGGTTGAAATCATACAATTATTGGTAATGCTGCAGAAATTAAGTCAGGGGGACAGATAGTCAGGGGATATAACTCTTGTAGATGTCAAGAAATGCAAAGAATCCAATTTGTTTCCATGTCTGATCAAGGGGGCGCTCACCAGTTATTATGTACTTTTGAGAGAGTGACATATGTAAGGTGAAGTTGTTTGCATTTAAAACATGCACAGTGGAGAGAATGTTGGCATACCTTTATGCTACTTTGATGTAATGTGACTGACATTTCTTTGGATATTGTACTTTTGGAAATTGTTAATGATCTTAGCACACTGCTAACTAAATTGACTGCTCCCTTGTGCTCCAAAAATCAGCCTGAATTTGTCTAAAGTACACTATCCTTAGCAGTTATTAAAATAGGGAAAATGAATTTTGCCAGACTAAACAATACCAGCTTCTGAAAGTGCAATGAATGAATTACCAAATATGTAATATGTAAATAAAGTTATTGGCTCTTTTTTTTACAATTAATCTCTGAAGTTCAGGAAGTGAAAATGACCAAGTGGAGCTAGACCTTTTTGAAAGGTGCACATCTGGAGTAAGGCCAAGCTGTATGCTCTATAACCCATATTACACCCATCAATCATACACCAAAATAAAGGGAATTAAAGGTTCTTTGAACAATACCTAAGATATACAAGGTCTTTTCTAAATAGCCAGTATAACTAGTGAGGAAACCCGGGGGAATTCTTTTTCTTTAAAATTTTAACCCTATGCAAATACGAAACTGTAGAGCGCCACCTTAAAACAAATATAAAAATGTATGCAATTATTTTTCTTATTTTCATATTATTATGTATGATGTTCTGAATAAAATGGTACCTTAACATTGATTTTATGCATGAAAATAATCTAATTATGCTTATTTTGCTCTTGCTTACATAATTTGCCATGAGGCATATTTGTGTGAGTAGTGACCTTAATTATGGGGAAATTAGAAGTCTTAGAATATAGGAATAAAGTCAACTTAATTTAAAACTGTTGCATTAAGTAAAAGAAATATATAGTGAAAATGTTTCTTTTCATTTATTTGCAATGAAATTAAAAAATAAATGATGACAAAGCAAATTTGCTTTCTTCCATATTAAACAATAAGCTAATATTTTACCCTTCGACCTTTCACCTTTATGAACCTTACCTGTTCCATCCCTTTTCAAACTGTAAAATGTATTGTTGACATCTCAGGAATAATTATGGCTAGTTTCATGTTCCTGTCTTTCAGAATAACACTGGTTGCTATGTTGACAAAATGCAATGCACGTTTTTAAAATAGCTCACTTTTTATCATAAGGGGGGGGGCTGTACCTGTTTGAGACTCTGACACTAATAAATACTGTTCTGAGGGAGGAAATAGAGCAAAATTATTCAAAAGGACTGTTTTGATGCTTGCAACTTAAATATTTCAGCCATACAATCAAAATTAAATCATACAATAATAATACCTATGTGCTCTTGAAGGGGGCACTCACCAGTTATTATGTACTTTTGAGAGAGTGACCTATGTAAGGTGAAGTTGTTTGCATTTAAAACATGCACAGTGGAGAGAATGTTGGCATACCTTTATGCTACTTTGATGTAATGTGACTGACATTTCTTTGGATATTGTACTTTTGGAAATTATAAATGATCTTAGCACACTGCTAACTAAAATGACTGCTCCCTTGTGCTCCAAAAATCAGCCTGAATTTGTCTAAAGTACACTATCCTTAGCAGCTATTAAAATAAGGAAAATGAATTTTGCCAGACTAGACAATACCAGCTTCTGAAAGTGCAATGAATGAATTACCAAATATATAAAATGTAAAAAAAAGTTATCGGCTCTTTTTTTTACAATTTACCTCTGAAGTTCAGGAAGTGAAAATGACCAAGTGGAGCTAGCACTTTTTGAAAGGTGCACATCTAGAGTAAGGCCAAGCTGTATACTCTATAACCCATATTACACCCATCAATCATACACCAAAATAAAGGGAATTAAAGGTTCTTTAAACAATACCTAAGATATACAAGGTCTTTTTTAAATAGCCAGTATAACTAGTGAGGAAACCTGGGGGAATTCTTTTTCTTTAAAATTCTAACCCTATGCAAAATAAGAAACTGTAGAGCGCCACCCAAAATAAAGTCAACTCCTGCCAATATATTGTGGGTTGCTGGCAGTTGGACTCAATCATGGTTTCATTATAATAATGCCACATTCCAAATATGGCTGAAACCCAACAAACCTAAGTAACATTACGCTGTGTAAACCAGAATCAGGAGAATGGAAAATCAGGAACCATAATTCCTGTAAATGAAGTCATGAAATGATGGATACAATATGGCTGCATACCAACTTTGGACAAAATCCAACAATTCTTGGCAAAATTAAGCTGCAGAAACTAAAGTTAGGAGGATGGGCAAATAGGGACCATAACTCTTGTAAACTATAATAGAGAATGCTGAAAATCAAACTCTTTCAAGGACACATTGATATACAATTGTATACCAGATTTGGTCACAATACAACTGTATACCAGACTTGGTCCAAATACAACTGTATACCAGATTTGCTCCAAATACAACTGTATACCAGAACTGGTCCAAATACAACTGTATACCAGATTTGATCCAAATACAACTGTATACCAGATTTGGTCACAACTGTATACCAGATTTGATCCAAAAACAACTGTATACCAGATTTGGTCCAAAAACAACTGTATACCAGATCTGGTCACAACTGTATACCAGATTTGGTCCAAATACAACTGTATACCAGATTTGGTCCAAATAAAACTGTATACCAGATTTGGTCCAAATATAATTGTATACCAGATATGGTCACAATACAACTGTATACCAGATTTGGTCACAACTAACTGTATACCAGATTTCGTTCAAATACAACTGTATACCAGATTTGGTCCAAATACAACTGTATACCAGATTTGGTCCAAATGCAACTGTATACCAGATTTGGTCACAACTGTATACCAAATCCGGTCCAAATACAAATGTATACAAGATTTGGTCACAACTGTATACAAGATTTGGTCCAAATACAACTGTATACCAGATTTGGTCACAACTAACTGTATACCATATTTGGTCCAAATGCAACTGTATACCAGATCTGGTCCAAATACAACTGTATACCAGATTTGGTCACAACTGTATAACAGATTTGATCCAAATACAACTGTATACCAGATTTGGTCACAATATAACTGTATACCAGATTTGGTCCAAAGAAAACTGTATATCAGATTTGGTCACAATTGTATACCAGATTTGGTCCAAATACAACTGTGTACCAGATTTGGTCCAAATACAACTGTATACCAGATTTGGTCAGAACTGTATACTAGATTTGGTCCAAATAAAACTGTATATCAGATTTGATCAAAATACAGCTGTATACCAGATTTGGTCACAATACAACTGTATACCAGATTTGGTCACAACTGTATAACAGATTTGGTCCAAATACAACTGTATACCAGATTTGGTCACAATACAACTGTATACCAGATTTGGTCCAGATAAAACTGTGTATCAGATTTGGTCACAATTGTATACCAGATTTGGTCACAATACAACTGTATACCAGATTTGGTCCAAATACAACTGTATACCAGATTTGGTCACAACAGTATACCAGATTTGGTCCAAATACAACTGTATACCAGATTTGGTCACAATACAACTGTGTATCAGATTTGTTCACAACTGTATACCAAATTTGGTCCAAATACAACTGTATACCAGATTTGGTCCCAACAGTATACCAGATTTGCTCCAAATACAACTGTATACCAGATCTGGTCACAACTTTATACCAGATTTGGTCCAAATGCAACTGTATACCAGATTTGGTCCAAATACAACTGTATGCCAGATTTGTCACAACTAACTGTATACCAGATATGGTCTAAATACAACTGTATACCAGATTTGCTCCAAATACAACTGTATACCAGATTTGGTCCAAATACAACTGTATACCAGATTTGGTCATAACTGTATACCAGATTTGGTCCAAATACAACTGTATGCCAGATTTGGTCACAATACAATTGTGTACCAGATTTGTTCACAATTGTATACTAAATTTGGTCCAAATACAAATGTATACAGATCTGGTCACAACTGTATACCAGATATGGTCCAAATAAAACTGTATACCAGATTTGGTCACAACTTTATACCAGATTTGGTCCAAATGCAACTGTATACCAGATTTGGTCCAAATACAAATGTATGCCAGATTTGTCACAACTAACTGTATACCAGATTTGGTCCAAATACAACTGTATACCAGATTTGGTCCAAATACAACTGTATCCCAGATTTTGTCACAACTGTATAACAGATTTGGTCCAAATACAACTGTATACCAGATTTGGTCACAACTGTATACCAGATTTGGTCCAAATACAACTGTATACCAGATCTGGTCCAAATACAACTGAATACCAGATTTGGTGACAATACAAATGCTGTATTCTTAGTACAGTTATCTTGTGGAAACAAAATTGTTAACAGATGGATGGAGGGCCAATGTGATTATGATCTGGTTCCACCCACTTTGTAGAGTGGGACCTTAAATAAAATTATAATGGTCAGGAACAGTACTGATTTTATGTTTCAGATTGGTTTTGGTTTGGTTTTGTGGTATGTAACACCATTAATCAGAACATGATAGACAATACATGGCAGCCATTATATTTGGTGGAGGAAGACCCTGGAAAGAAGCACTGACCCACAGGAAGCTACTGGCAAGCTTTCTTACATACCCATGTTGGTCAAGCAAAGACTTGAACTCACAAAGAGGTGGGATGTGTGACTGATCTGAAAAGGCAAACATCTGAGACCACTTGGCCACTCAAGGGCCCCTTATGTTCCAGAAGTTTTAACATGTCCTATGAAATAAATCTGACAGGTAAGAAAAGGTTGTACTTAAAGGTTTGAAGTATGAGCTTAATTTTATCCCAGAAATGCAAAGCTTTTATAACTTGGGCAGTCTTCAACTATAACTGTAATCTAGTGTCATTGGAACTATAAGAGGAAAAATTTCATTGAAATACCAGTATATGCTTTTCATTCATTAAAAACATTATGTAAATGAAATAACTTTGGTGTCACTTTATTTTACTAAATTTAGTATTGGTAAATACACAATATCAGTGATGTAAAAATGTTCCAAATTGATGACTGACAAAAAATGTGTACTGACTTACATAATTGCTTTTACCATGAAAATACCTATTAAATTGGTTTTTCATTTAAATTTTATGGTCATGAACATTCATTGATTACCATTACCTCCATCATCAATATTGATAAGATCTTCTCTACTGAAGGGTGAGTTATCTATGAAGACATCAGGATCGGAGACTTTCCCTAAGATGGGAGTCTCCTCGGCATCTTTACCCTCTTGGATGACTTTGTATATCATTGCATTATCATCGGTCATGTGATCTTTAGTACAGGCTGATAATTCATAGAAGGATGTCATTCTCAGGTCTGCAAGATCAAGTATTATGCTATCAAGTATATAGGTGTTGTAGATATATAAATATACACAGACATGATGATTTATCAAGTATATAGGTGTTGTAGATATATAAATATACACAGACATGATGATTTATCAAGTATATAGGTGTTGTAGATATATAAATATACACAGACATGATGATTTATCAAGTATATAGGTGTTGTAGATATATGGACATACACAAATATGATTTATCACATACATAGGTGTTGTAGATATATAGACATACACAGATATGATTTATCAGGTATATAGGTGTTGTAGATATATAAATATACCCAGACACAACCTGTAAAAGTGTTAAGACTGACCAACTGATAAATAATGTGTGTGGATCAAAATCTACTTACCTGGCATATATGCATATTGAATAAGATGATTGTAATGGTGCAAAATTTTGTAAAATAATTTCACAGTACATTCTGTTGGGGTCAGCATGACACTTAACTATTACGTTTGACATATGGGTTAGACTCACGATAAATTGTTGACTTTGAGGGATGGAATAAGCTCTGTTTGGGGTATGAATTGAACTTTAATTAGGACTCTCTCAGTTAAGAGTTATAGACAGATAGGGAGCAATGTTAACACAAGGTCAATAGCGGTAAATGACAAGAGTTGAGACAAACCAGGAAATATTTTAGGAAGTTGTGGGCCATTTGAAAAACAGGTGTCATAAAATTATATTTTCCAGAATAGTTATTAATAAGGGCAGTCTGGAGAGGATTATTCTAACTCTGATGGGAGTGATAAAACATTTGGTGGTTAAAGAGGTAATCCTGCTTGGCTAAGCTAAATGAGGGGTGGGGGTGTGTGCTCCCAGACAGAATTCAGGCTTTTAAGGAATTCCCCTCATGAAATTAAGCAGTCTAAGTTTCTGAAGCAAACCAAAATTTAGCTCCAAGAATTAGTAAAAAAGTACTTTTCCTATTAAATTGTCTAAGAGCATGTGTCGGAAAGTGAGGGACATGAAAGTAGAGAGATTCAACTTTAAAGAAAGGTGTGAGTCTTGAATAAAGCACAAGGTAAGTCTCAGTTGCATACAGTATATGTTCATTGATGTAAGTTTGCAATTATTTGCTGAATTTATTCATTTTTAGTTCATACATAAATTTTTTCTTGAGTTCAGAAGTTAATTCCTTACATGCATTTTGTCTCAAATGAATCGCTCATTAGCAAAGTAAGATCGTTATGACAATGAGTAAGTCCATTAATTCATGTGTAATTAAGTCATGAATTCTCTTCAATCGAGAATCAAGAAGCATGTGCCCACTGGCAGATTTCAGCTGGCAATTTACAGTCACAGCAGGGTATGATGGTTTATCTAAGAGGTCTAATTATGTCATTGTCTCAGTAGAAATGAAAGTGCAGCTACAAATGACATTCATCTATAGTTATAGGATGGTGAGTGTGTATTAGGTTGCAAACTGACCATAGCCAATTCTGTTGACTTTGATAGACAATATTTGACACAAAAAGAGTGGGAATATTGGTTGATCCCACAAGAAGGAAAAAACCCTGATATATATTTAGGTTGGGTATTATATTTTTTTTTTTTGAAAAAAAAAACAGCTCCATGCCTGACTGCACAGTGGAAAGAGAGCACAGTCTGCAACCAAGAGGTTGATGACCCGAAAAGGCTAGAGGAGAGAGTAAGAGAAGGAAAAGAAATATGGAAATGCCAACCCATCACCAATAGCGGTTTGGAAAAGACCGGAAGCACCAGGTGATGCTGACATGCCGGCAAACTGAGTTCAATCAGTCATTTGATTATATGATGAAATTTGTTCTATCAATATAACAGAATGGCTAATTGAATTTTGCATAAATTTTGTAACTCTATTTCTAAGAGAAAGTGAATCATTCAAATGTCATGTTCAATTTCATTTTGTTTATGTAATCGATTAAATTGTTTTATTTTACATATGGGGCTTATGCTGTTCTATTCTATATCTCTGCTCAGATCTCTGTTATTCCATCCATTCATGTCACATTTTACTTTATTGCTTACTCAATCTGGGCAATAACACTGTGGTTGACTATCTCCTAGATAACAATAATCAAAACCGATAAGAAGTGGAGGAGATCATACACCTCCACCACCTCCTACCAATGATCATTAACTAACTGTAGACTATTGGAATATCATGCATGGAGTCATACAGGTATAAAAAAATTGTTTCTCTTAGGAGCTTGAATAACAAATGAATCAGAGAGTTCTGTTTTAAAACCAAATTATTTTATACAACAATTTTTGCCTTGTATCTACTGCAACACAGATCATCTCTTCAAAGAGGTCATCAAACTATATAACAAGTTAGTAAAGTAGTGGTGTCTCAAGGCAGGTGACCACACATAGCAGTGTTGTTTAAAATCAAGTTTGACTGTACATGCAGATAGTGTATACATAGCTACCCTAATGAGAGCTGTGTCATTATTACATCAGCCTTAAGATATGTTGAATGGTTGCCATTCTGTGCTAGTCATTATACCAGTCCTCAACATACACTAAAATGGTCACCATTCTGTGCTAGTCATTATACCAGTCCTCAACATACACTAAAATGGTCACCATTCTGTGCTAGTCATTATACCAGTCCTCAACATACACTAAAATGGTTGCCATTCTGTGCTAGTCATTATACCAGTCCTCAACATACAGTAAAATGGTCACCATTCTGTGCTAGTCATTACACCAGTCCTCAACATACAGTAAAATGGTCACCATTCTGTGCTAGTCATTATACCAATCCTCAACATACACTAAAATGGTCACCATTCTGTGCTAGTCATTATACCAGTCCTCAACATACAGTAAAATGGTCACCATTCTGTGCTAGTCATTATACCAGTCCTCAACATACAGTAAAATGGTCACCATTCTGTGCTAGTCATTATATCAGTCCTCAACATACAGTAAAATGGTCACCATTCTGTGCTAGTCATTATACCAGTCCTCAACATACACTAAAATGGTCACCATTCTGTGCTAGTCATTATACCAGTCCTCAACATATAGTCAAATGATCGCCATTCTGTGCTAGTCATTATAATAGTCCATAACATAAAAATGGTCACCATTCTGTGCAAGTCAATAAATAAACCAACAACATGGCTAATTCAATGAAAATGCATCATTATATACACAGAAAGACTGACTGAAGTCATTTTGTGACCTATACCAACCTGTCTCATAGTAATCAAAAACTCTGGCCACAGCTGCTTGCTGGTTTTTCACCTCCACTTCCAGCAAAATGTTAAATGCAAAACACAGGATGTTATGATCAAACTGGAATGATGATAAATATGCATAAGGAAAGTGCTGCTTACAAACATTCAAAATAAGTGAAGACCTAAAGTCACATTTTTAGGAATTGTACTGAGCCTGTATTTGTAATGCATCATTTGTAATTTTAATGTCTGCATAATAATGGTGACCTTTATGTTTTATTCTCATCAAAGAAAATATTTGTCAATAAGACTGATGAACTTTAAAAAATACATTACTCAAAATATCTGGTAGCCAAACATTTAGGGCCTCTCTAATTTCAGATTGGGCCCCTGTTGTTTCTAGCCAAGTGGCCATTGGGCTTGTAATAAAAGAAACCTCAAAACTTACCTGAGAAAACTTTGTTATCACATAGTCTGTACACATTACATACAGCATATACAATTTAATATTTTTTATATTACCACATCTTAACATATAACTTTATGCAATTCTGATTGGTCCAAATAAGCCCATGAAATTCTTGCACAGTATTTCTCTTTACTGGTTCATTGCAGTTGTGGGAAAATTTTCTTTACCCTGCCTAATGGAATTTTTTATTTTTGCTAATACTTTCAATATTTTGGTGGCCATTTTTCAAATCGACTGACCAAAGGGAACTGAGAAGAAAAGGTCATGTCTTTCTGAATAGGGTGAATTTACTCCACTGGGTCTCGTTGTGCCATGTATTATCATGCGCTGAAAAATGGCATTAAACCCCAAACAACAACAACAAATAAAATTAAGGGTATTGATCCACTGATAGCGTGCATGAGGGGAGGGGTTGGTGGTAATCATGTAACAAGGAATTCATCATCATCATCATCATCATCATCATCATCAATCCCTTAACCTAAGAGGTCGTTGGGGCACCACAGTTGACTTTACAACCAATTCTCTCCATCTTTCCCTGTTCTCTACTGCCCTTTGGGAATCTCCAAATCTCATGCCTGTCCACTCCTTAATGTTGTCTTCCCACCTCTTTTTCTGTCTGCCTTCTCTTCTGCACCCTCGCACTGTTCCTTGCAAGATTGTTTTTGCCAGTCCAGATGATCTTAAGACATGACCATACCACTTCAGTTGCACTTTTTTACAGTGGTCAAGAGGTCTTCATAGGATCCGATGGCTCATTGGATCCTGTTGTGGACTTCTTCATTGGTTATATGGTGAATGTATGAGATGCTCAAGATCTTGCGGTAGCATCTCATTTCGAAAGTTTGAATCCTTCTTTGTAGATCTGATGTGAGCATCCATGTTTCACAAGCACACAGAAAGACGGATATGACAATCAAGCACATCAGACTTATTTTGGAACCAAAAGTAATGTTGGTATCTTTCCATATTGTTCTCAACCTTGTTATTGCAGCTGTTGTCTAGGCAATCCTGCAAAGTAGTTCTGGTTTGGAGTCCTCATCTGTGACAATTGATCCCAAGTGCTTGAAGCTTGTGACTCTTTCCAGCTTTTGTCCACTGACCTTTATTTCTGCACTGATGCCATTAGTGTTGTTTGTCATCAGTTTGTTTTTTCAGCGCTAATCTCCATACCGTATGCTGTGGAGGTTGTGTCAAGGCACTCAACCAAGTCAGCCAGTTCTTTTTCATCTCCTGCTAAACCATCAATATCATCTGCAAAGGTTGGTGATTGTTCTTCCTCTGATGCTGACAGTGGCCTTGTGGTCATGCAAGGCATCCTCCATGATCCTTTCCAGGAAAATATTGAAGAGTTTAGGTGACAGTATACATCCCTGTCTGACTCTAACTGTTGTTCAAAACCAATCTCCTCTGCTGGCATTGATGAGCATAGCATTGGTGGCTTTATCATAGAGGTGCTCAACAACCTCAGATTTGAGCTGATGTTGTACTTCCTCATAGTTTCCCATAAGGCTGCATGCCATACCCTATCAAAGGCCTTTTTGAAATCTATAAAGACGTGGTATAGGTTCTGCTGATGCCGAAGGTATTTCTTGCAAAGGAGCCTGAGACTGAAGATTTGTTCTGTGGTGCTCCTTCCTGCCTGGAAGCCTGCCTGCTCTTCAGCAATAATTTTCTCTGTTCGAGGCTTTAGTCTGTTGAGACTGCATGACTTTGCTCAGGTGACTGATCAAACTGATGGTTCTGTAGTTTTGGCATAGCTGTAGGTTTCCTTTCTTGGGGAGCACAATGACCAAGGATTGAGTCCATGTGCATGGGCACCCACAGCATGGGTCAAGGGGGGTCACGTGACCCCCCTGGAAATCATATTGCAAATATATATATAAATTCTGACAAGTTTAATCATGCAAATGAAGCTGAAAATATGTCACAAGATTCTGTTCAAAAAGGCTTAATAAATATTACCTTTAGTTTCAGACTGCTTCTTATACTAACTCTCCCGGCCGTAACTGACTGATCCCCCCTTGCACAAAGTCCTGACCCCCCCTGCAAAAAATCCTGCAGGCGCCCATGTCCATGTGGTGGGCCTGTCTCCTGTCTGCCATATCTTGTTGCAGATTGTTGTTAGGATTGTTAATATTCTATTAAAGAGTGGTTTAAATGTCAATTTCTAGAAGCAAATTATGTGACCTCTGTTCATAGAAGAACATAGACATAAACCAGTCTCTCAGCTGACAGAACATTAGGCCAATCAAACCACAGTATTTTTATGTGGTAAAATAGCTCAGATGATCTAAATTCTCTTATGTGATGCAATTCCCACTGTCTCCTGTTCCAAATCAACTAATAAAAATCTTTTTAGTTGGTCATAACCTACATCAATATCCAGTCACATTACAGTAAATATGGAATTTCTTCATCCAGTAATAATCCTTTCACATGAATATCCAACAACTTCCAGTATTGAAAGAGACATACCTTAGGTATCTACATTGTTATATTGGTTGTCTAACCTCAATCAATTCAACTATGTGACATCACACAAAACTTCCATACACATTCTGTATTGAGAAACAATGTTCTCTGAGTGAATTGTTCCATTCATTCTGAAGGAGAATTACTCTTTTAATTATAATTTGTGAAAGAAAATTTATTTTTAAATTTTACTGGTTATAAAACTGCCCAAAAAAATGACAAGTTTGGGACTATTTTTTAAGCACAACAAATGAAAGGTACAATGTTTGAGTCAGAATGAATGAAATTATTTCTTCTTTTTCTATCTATTTCTATTACAATAAAAAAAATATGTGATAAACAGAATCTCAAATGCGCAATGATTTAATATTAAATTTACGAAACTCAAATAATGACCAGCTTTTGCTCACCAAGGCTAGCAAAAGCTGGACATTATTCAACTTGTTTCATAAATTCAGTATTAAATCATTAACCATTTGAGATCCTCTATGACCACACTGATGAACTGTGGAATTTTATTTCAAGCTGTTGAAAGACCGATAAATTATTAATATGTATTGCTATGTATGCCCCTCACCTTCATGAAGATTGTCTACTTACTGTACTTCTACTGAAGTCGGTAACCTTTATGTACAAAGCAAAGCATGTGACTTATTAATTGGGAAATGATTCCCAGGGTTACATACAATTAGTGTTCACTTGGCTTTAGCATATCTCAGATTTTAACACCTGCAGGATAAAAATACAATTTTATGCCATTTGAAAGATTATTAAACATTTGCTGATAAAGAAAGCTCATAAAAAATTGATGTAAGTTATGACCAAATAAAAAGATTTTCAAAGAAAAAAAAATTAATGGTTTTGTTTCATTTTAGCTCCCTTGTCTGATTTTTTGCACCCCTTTTCTTCTCCATTTTCATGCCTCTCTGAAAATGGCTCCCTGTGCAAGCACACTACTCGCATGCAGCTCATGCCAACCCTGTGGTGGGCATATAAAAATTAAATGCTGCATTAAATTATGACAATCACTATACCTTGTCAAAGTAGAAATTGACAATGGACAATCACTATACCTTGTCAAAGTAGAAATTGACAATGGACTATCACTATACCTTGTCATAGCAGAAATTGATAATGGACTATCACTATACTTTGTCAAAGTAGAAATTGACAATGGACTATTATTATACCTTGTCAAAGTAGAAACTGACAATATCAGGATGTCTTTCATCGAGTTCATACTTCTTTAAACCTATTTCCTCATTCTTCAGCAACTGAAAAGTTGATAAAAAAAATATTTTCCAGTGTTAAAGTTATAAACAGATTAAAACAGTAGCAGCTTCATTTAACTGTAACTGCGAGAGCTACACTAAGTGAGAGTCTGTTTCTAAGATATTTTACTCTTTATAACTGGAAAATGTGATTTACAAAACCTGGTAAAATCTTTGGCTGATGAAATGATGACAGGATCCACCAGTTCCTGGAGATAAGCAGTCTACATGGCTGTTTTTACCAGGCAATGCTCCACAATTTTCTGATTAAGTGCTAACCCTTGAATTTCTGAGGTAATCCCCAAATTTGCCCCTAGAATGCTCATTTATTCTATGTACCAGAAAAAAGAACAACTAATGCTGTATGGAGTTTTCTGTTCCAAATCTTACTCTACTGTATAAACTTAGTTATAAAGCCAAGTCCAAATGCAAGTAACATAAACCCTGATCTACCATAATGTACTGGGCCAACATAGACCCTAATCTACCAAATGTAATGGGGCCAACATAGGCCCTAATCTACTAAATGTAATGGGGCCAACATAGACCCTAATCTACCAAATGTAATGGGCTAACATAGACCCTAATCTACCAAATGTAATGGTGCCAACATAGGCCCTAATCTACCAAGTGTAATGGGCCAACATAGACCCTAATCTACCAAATGTAATGGGGCCAACATAGAACCTGATCTGACATAATGTACTGGGCCAATATAGACCCTAATCTACCAAATGTAATGGGGCCAACATAGGCCCTAATCTACCAAGTGTAATGGGCCAACACAGACCCTAATCTACCAAATGTAATGGGGCCAACATAGGCCCTGATCTACCATAATGTACTGGGCCAACATAGACCCTAATCTACCAAATGTAATGGTGCCAACATAGGCCCTAATCTACCAAGTGTAATGGGCCAACATAAGCCCTAATCTACCAAATGTAATGGGGCCAACATAGACCCTAATCTACCAAGTGTAATGGGCCAACATAGACCCTAATCTACCAAATGTAATGGGGCCAACATAGGTGTAATGGGCCCTAATAATCTACCAAATGTAATGGGGCCAACATAGGCCCTAATCTACCAAATGTAATGGGCCAACATAGAACCTGATCTACCAAATGTAATGGGGCCAACATAGGCCCTGATCTGCCATAACATAATGGGTCCATGTTGTTTGTTCTACTGATTACTCCTAGCAAACTAACAGCACATTATGGACAGCAGATCTGGGTCTTTGCAGTTTATAGTTGGATTCAACTTATAAGCAAGTATATATGGTAGTGGCGTTTTCTTCAACAAGCTGCTGAGAGGAAAATGTGTTGATCAATTGATCATTTTAACTGTGCTAATATTTACTATGACTGAATTCAGTGACTCCCAATTGTACATTTCATTGTAAGAGTACATCAAAAGAGCAACTTTAGCTTTCATTATTGCGCTCTAATAATCCCCCCCCCCACTCTTTTGGAAAATGTAACACCCCTGGAGGCATTAATTAGGAAATGTACAATAGTCAGCAGTGATTTTCCACTGCCAAACTAATACAATAATAATAATAATAATAATAATAATAATAATAATAATAATAGCAAAGACTTTATTTAGAGAAGATAAATCAGTTACAGAACTAATCTACCTTGAGGCCTTTTATCTGTTATGTACACTGTATACAATATATACAACACGATGTGAAGAATCTGGCTTGACACTAAATAATTAAGTGATTTTAAAAGCCAAAGTATCAAGCCTGGAATACATGCACAGGCATCTGTGAATACATAAACATATATAAAATATAAAATATCATCCTGCATTGAAATATTCAAAAAATTAACAACAAATCAGGCTTAGAAATTTTTAATTTTAATTGAACCCATCAAATATGACTGATCACCTTTGGCAATTCTAGTGCCAACATAGCTGAAATAATTGCAAAAATTACCATAGGAAAATGTTGGCAGTGGTAAAAGATTGCAATACTACCAAAGCTTCAACTGTTTATAACTGTGACTAAAAGACTTTTGCAAGATCCATTAGCTTCTTGTCTCAGACTGAAAGTGAAAGATGAAACCTAGTAGCTAAAGCTATCAGTGGGTACCCGGGTAATTGGGTACCCACCCGTACAAAACTACCTTTGTAAATAAATTAGCTATATGGTAACCATTGTGTTAATGTAAAATTAAAAACCAAACAACATGTTTACCATTTTAGATCAAAGATTATATCTGGTGGTATCAGGAGTAAATGAGACACAGAATAACAAGTATACTTCAAGGTTTATGTTATGTGACTATTGGTGCATTTATCCATCATAGACCTCTGTCTACTGATCTTATATTTTCGACATGTGCAACCATTTGGCTATGTATCAAACAGTTTCCTTATTTTCTATTTATAGTAACTGTACATGACAAAATTTCCAAGAAAACTGAAGGGTTTCTTCGAATTTGAAACTATGTGCCACAGATTCATTATAGTTGACAAGGTCAATGTGTGCCACAGATTCATTATAGTTGACAAGGTCAATGTGTGCCACAGATTCATTATAGTTGACAAGGTCAATGTGTGCCACAGATTCATTATAGTTGACAAGGTCAATGTGTGCCACAGATTCATTATAGTTGACAAGGTCAATGTGTGCCACAGATTCATTATAGTTTGATACACACTTAAGTAGTAGACCAGTCTATGTTCCAAAAAAAACATGGCACCAAATATTAAGTGAAACAGGCTTTATCAATGCCAACTGTGGATGTTATATGACTGAAAAATGTAAGAAGAGAGAGATTTTGTGAAACTAAAGAAAATGTTGCATCGGGAAAAGGACAAATCAATAGCATTTTACAAATTTTGAAAGAGGAATTTGACAGTGATGTAATAAAGCATTCAGAATTTGTGGACTTGACTTTATGACTTGTCAGCAGAAGTTAAACATGTAGACAAGTTAAAGCAAATGACATGTATAAATAATTTATCATTTTGTTTTGTGTCTGTATTCTTGTACTTATCCACAAGGATTTAATCAATTTGTGAGAAGAATTTTAACTAACTGCAGATCCAAGTAAGTAGCAAAATTAAATGAATGTTTTTCATTTGGTTTTCTGTAATTATGGCATGTAATATATAGATTACTCTTTTTAAAGTCAGATTATTCTTTTTTGCCAATTACATTAGTAATACAGTAATTATGCTTATACCTCTCAGGGGACTGGCATATATGAACTTACAACAAAGCAGTTCAGGTACCCAGGTAACTAGTCATTAGGATTGATGAGTACCCGGTTGATTTTTCCTAAAATTTTGACAGCTTTACTAGTATCAGAGATTAGTGTCTTGTCTCAGTCTAAAAGTGTGAGTTGAAACCTAGCAGACAAAACTAACATACCATTTGTAAGGAATTTACATCTGGAATCCAGCCACTCAGCATCTTAACCTCTATCAGTGCCATATTGGATGACCCACCAGGACCAGTGTAACTGCAAGAAACAAAATAAAAAGGTGGTTCACCATGGCAATAAAAATATGTTTGCACTGTTAATTTGGCAGATCTAATGTGTTTCTAATAATGCACTCAAATTTTACAGTTTAATTTTTGTCACAAATGTTTTTCTTCCTGTTTAACACAGTTACTTTAGACCTAAGAATACAATTTTGCCAAAACAAGAATGCCTTTGAATTTTTATTTGAATTGGCATAGATAATGAAGTTCATGGACAGCCTGATGGAGATATAATTGGCATAGATAATGAAGTTCATGGGCAGCCTCATGGAGATATAATTGGCATAGATAATGAAGTCCATGGACAGCCTCATGGAGACAGTGTTTAATACATATGACAGTGTCTGACAGACAAACATAACAACAGACTTATAGCTCTCACAAGTTATTTTGAAAATATTTTAATGTTTTGTATGATATTGATGTGAAGCCCTAATCCTAATGAGGGCTGTTCCATTTAAACACATGGTACCCAATGAAGGCAGTGTTAAGGGCTGTTCCATTAAACATACATGATACCCAGGAAAGGCAGTTTTCTTAAAAATATATGTCGGGTACTCTGATTACTCAGCATTTATATGAAAATAATACAAACTTCTAAACTGTATCTATGGGGAAGTACCCCACTTTAAAAGTACCTTCCCTGGGTCTGAATGCTAAATTCTTAAAACTCTCATCTCAAGTGATTGCACCTTCACTTACATATATCTTCAATCAAGTATTTCCACAGGTATTTTTCCAAACAGGCTAAAACTGGCAAAAGTGATTCCAATACATAAGAAGGGAGATCTTTCTGATATGAATAACTAAAGACCTATATCAGTTTTATCAGCACTTACTTAGATATTAGAAAGACATGTTTGTAATGAATTTAGAAACTACCTGGAATCATATAATTTGCTACATTCATGACAACCAGGCTTCTGTGAATGACATTCATGCCAGACTACACTAACTAGAATGATGAGTGACTGGTTAACAGCAATTGATCAAGGCAACCTTTTAGGCACAGTGTTTCTTGATCTTTCAAAGGCTTTTGACCTTGTAAATCACAAAATTCTGCTGGAAAAGCTCAGCATATATCAAGTTAACCATGAAAGCTTAACTTGGTTTTGAACCTATCTTGAAGGCAGACAACAAGTTTCTATTTCTAAATAAACTTTCAGATAAGAAACTGATAAAGTCAGGTGTTCCACAAGGATCAGTTCTTAAATCATTACTCTTTCTGCTGTACATCAATGACTTAACATATCACATTGAGCTATCAACCACCAACATGTTCACAGTTGATATGACATTATATAACATTGGATCAACAGGCCATGAGATTAGCACTAAATTAAATAAAGATTTGGTAAAAATAAATAACTGGTGTTAACACAGTGGTATGAAGACAAATGCAACCAAATCAAAAGCCATGATCATAGGTAGTCGAGCAAGAGTAAAAGCTAAGAAAAATTATTTCACAGAAATGATCAAAGGAATGGATATACAACAGTCTGAAAAACTACTTGGCATTACGACAGACCAGCTCTTGTGCTGGAAAGTACAAGCTGATAAGGTCATTGAAAAGTTAATTCACTGCTTTATCTCTTGAATAGTATAAAATCTTATCTCCCTCAAGAACAGAGAAAGATATTCTACAATGCATATATCATGCCACAACTAGAATATTGTTGTTCTGTCTGGGGTAATAGTGGTATAGAAAATCAGGAAAGATTACTGAAATTTAAAAAAAGAGCAGCTTGAGTTATTCTTGATACTGATTTAGATAATACCATCAACAAATCTTTTTAAAACCCTAAAGTAGCTTCCTTTTCAGCAGAGAACTCAGTTTCAGAAGGGTTTACTAGTCTATAAATCCTTACATGGTTTGGCTCCTGATTATCTTAAATGTAATTTTAAATTTGTTGAAAATGTACCTATGTATGAACTAAGATCCATCTCAAACAACAAGTTATATTTAACTAAACCAAATTCAGAGTTTTATAAGAAGAGTTTTGCTTTCTCTGGAGCCAGACTATGGAATTCCACACCACCTAATATAAAGTCAGCTGACACATGCCAGGCTTTTAAAAAGCTTCATAGTCAACATCTACAGAAACAGTCATTTGTATGATTTTGTTTAATTCAGTACATCTACTTTTTACAGCATTGTTATCATGTACTCACCTATAACATTTTGCACATGTTCGCTACTGCTATTTGTATGAATCCTGTATGTACTTATCCTTGAAGCCTTGTACATATTTTATTGTAGCAGTAGATCAGTTGTCTAGTATTTAACAGCATTTGTTGTCTAAAGACAACTTATCTTGTTAAAATTGTGCATTATTTATATATTTGTACAAATGTCATTGTAGAAGGCCTCATGGAAGATTGGTCAGTTGACCAAATGAGATTCTTCTTTAAATAAAGTCATTATTATTTTTGTTATTATTAGAAGTATACTTTACTAGAACAGTCCAAATCAGTTTGGTTTTAATACTTATGCCTCTATACATTTAAAGAAACTGTCAAATATTATCTAATAGGGTCAATCATCCAACACTTTTAAAATGTTACAAATAGGCACTGATACAGTTCATGGCCTAGATTACTAGTGTGGCAAACAATTGTACTATGTGCATTGGGAAAGCACAGTCTACAATTTCTTCCATGTAATCATTGGACTTTTGCCTTTGTTATTAAATATAGATATATCAAGAATAATTTGATTATAAGTTGTGTCTATGATAAATCTTTCTATCACAGGTTTAAGGAAATTATTAAAGATATATGACGGTTATACATTTGATAACAATATCATATATAATACATAAAAATCAGTATGCATGGTATTTCAGTTCAAAAATTACCATCTCATCTGGTTGTACTTCTTAATGGCCATGCTCTTGATTATATCAACACTCATTTGGGTCATATTTCAAAATCCAGTCTGTCTGATGATAAAGAGAGCATAAGACATTACAGATTTTTGTGTGCTGGAACAAACATGCTTTTATGTAAATTTTGAAATTGTTCTTTGAATATCAAAATTAGATAATTTTATTTAAATCTTATTTCTGCACAATATATTGAGTACCTTTATGGATAAAATGTAGTGAACATATCAAAATTAAATAAGTTATTTTTATAACAATAGTCTTCCTTTACAATTAGGCCATCAAAGATGGAACATCGTCTTTACAATTAGGCCATAAAAGATGGAACATCCTCTTTACAATTAGGCCATCAAAGATGGAACATCCTCTTTACAATTAGGCCATCAAAGATGGAACATCCTCTTTACAATTAGGCCATCAAAGATGGAACATCCTCTTTACAATTAGGCCATCAAAGATGGAACATCCTCTTTACAATTAGGTCATCAAAGATGGAACATCGTCTTTACAAGTAGGCCATCAAAGATGGAACATTGTCTTTACAATTAGGCCATCAAAGATGGAACATCATCTTTACAATTAGGCCATCAAAGATGGAACATTGTCTTTACCATGTTTGTATGTTATAATGTATTTAGTTTTGAATAATTCATGAGAAAGTAATGTGTTTCAATAATTACAAGAATATCCAATAGTAAGAAACTGTATCTTGAAATCTCTGTGGAACTATGATACTGTTTTAATTCTTGGATTATTGATAGATTCAAACAAAGTACTCTCTTACAAAATATTTTTTAACAATGACATAAGTATTCAGTGGTTATATAAATCTCTATATTGGTACTCCAGACACATGGGATATTTTATGACTAAATTACACTTAGAATTAAAATATGTAGACCATGAAGGAATAAAAAATTCATATTTTATTTTTGATCGTATACTCTCACATACCCTTTTATAGCAGTGAAAACTATTTGACAGTTTCCTGTGATGATCTGTGCAACTCACCTGGTACAAATTTGTAGAATGCGACTTCTGCAGTTCATGATTACCATCTCTGTTACTGGGGTTGTGACCTCTAGCATAAAGGCTGTATCTGGTAGCTTTTTACTTAGTGTGTTATACCGGATGAGGGACTGGAAAATAGTTATTTCTATATTTCTGGCTGAGTTTTATTTCTATCCGTGAATAACAACTGTAGATAACAATATTTTCATGTCGTTACATTCTTGTGACACTTTACTTTCAGTATATTAGTAGAGCATAATTTTACTGAATAACTGATAAGAAACAATATTTGTATGATCAACATGCAACACAAGGAAAGAAAGCATTTATAATCAACTAAAGTAATCTTCATGGCAGATTAAATTTTTTTATGTCATTAATAATCATGTGATAAATTCAGTCATGTTCCTTTTCATATTATAACATATTTGCATCATACACATGCAAATTCCACCCAGATTTATATCATATACAGAGGGGCCCTGAGTGGCCGAGTGGTCTAAAGTGCTCACTGTTCTGGATCACTGCCATCTCACCTCTCTCTGTGTGGATTCGAGTCTCGGGCTCGGCTAATGTGGGTACGTGAGAAAGCTTGCCAGTAGCTTCTCATGGGTCAGTGGTTCTTCCCTGAGCTTTCCAGGGTTCTTCCTATGCCAGATATACCATGTATAGTCTATCTTGTGCTGAAAAATGGCATTAAACCCTACAACAACAACAACAACAACAACAACATCACATACACATAAATTTCACATAAATTTTCATAATACACAAACAAATTTGACACAAATCTGCATCATATACACACAAACTCCACACAGATTAATATTATATACACACAAAGTCCAGAGAGCTACATTGCACACACAAAATTTTGACAGATTTGCATTGTACACACACAAATTCCAGAAAGATTTGCATCATACACACATAAATTCAACACAGATTTGCATCATACACACATAAATTCCATAGAGATTTGCATCATACACACGTACATTCCACATGGATTTGTATCATACACACATATATTCCACCAAGATTTTGTATCATACACACATAAATTCCACACAGATTTGCATCATACACACATCAATTCCACACAGATTTTATCATACACACATAAATTCCACAGATTTTATCATGCGCACATAAATTAAGTAGCTGCCACAGATAAGATTATCCTACAGATTACCTGCAACACAACACAGCCAGTGCCCGTGGTCTTGACCTCAAGAGCAGATTTGGGGTTAGGCAGGCCCTGTTTCTGTAGGATCAGATTGTTTTGCTGAGTGATGGAGAATGTTTCCTTAAAAGTTTGAGAAACATCTTTGACCTCTACAGACACATTGAGACTATCACCATACACATGTTCTGCAAATTTAGCCAAAGCTTGCAAAGCTACCATGGAGTCCTGGGAAAGAAAAGAGCCTGTTCACAGTAAATATCATACATACTCACCTATAAGTCAAACCCAACTGCAAACTGTACAGGCCCAGATCTGCCATTACAAAATGTGGCAGCAGATCTGGGTCTTTGCAGTTTGTTAGAAGCAAAAAGGAGAACAAACAAAATAGACCCCAATCTTCCAGTGCATTATATGTGAAGGCAGATCAGGGTCAAATGATGCTTGCAGTTAGATTCAACTTCTCAGTGAGTATAATACAGTATTATGAATTCTTATATGATCAGACCTATTTTAACTGGTTTCATGTATATATGTATGTGATGTCATCTGTATTCAAACATGTATATATATATATATGTATGTATGTGATGCCATCTGTATTCAAACATGTATATATGTATGTGATGCCATCTGTATTCAAACATGTACATATGTATGTGATGTCATCTGTATTCAAACATGTATATATGTATGTGATGTCATCTGTATTCAAACATGTATATATGTATGTGATGCCATGTATATATGTATGTGATGTCATCTGTATTCAAACATGTATATATGTATATGATGTCATCTGTATTCAAACATGTATATATGTATGTGATGTCATCTGTATTCAAATATGTATATATGTATGTGACGTCATCTGTATTCAAACATAAAATTTACATGCTGCTCAAATACAAGCTTGATTGTTTCAAAACTCCATGAAACAAGGGTATTTGGTATACAACTAATGGAGCTCCTCCCTTGCCACCAAAACAAGGGTATTTGGTATACAACTAATGGAGCTCCTCCCTTGCCACCAAAACAAGGGTATTTGGTATACAACTAATGGAGCTCCTCCATTGCCACCAAAACAAGGGTATTTGGTATACAACTAATGGAGCTCCTCCCTTGCCACCAAAACAAGGGTATTTGGTATACAACTAATGGAGCTCCTCCCTTGTCACCAAAACAAGGGTATTTGGTATTCGTTCGTCCGTCGAGTCGACGAGGACCACTCTAGTCATCCGAGGGTTGTAGGGGCTGGTTCTGTTCTGTGTGTGCGCAGGTGGCTGATAAGGCCAATCCTTGCACGGAAGATTCGTTTGCATAAAGGACAAGGGATGAGTGAGACATCTCCAGGAGGGTTGATGGCACGCACTTTTCTGGCTTGCCTCTTCAGCTCCGCTGCTGCTGTCCTGCTAGATTCACACAACTTGGAGCCTTTGTGCACGGAGGAACGCCATGTGACTTGATCGCTGGCTGCTTGCTCCCAGAAATCAGGTTTTATGTTGAACGCTTTCAATGCAGCTTTCAGATTGTCTTTGAAGCATTTCTTCTGACCTCCGTGGGATCGCTGTCCTTGCTGTAGCTCGCCATAGAAGAATCTCTTAGACAGCCGGTGGTCTGGCATGCATACAACGTGTCCCGCCCAGCATAGCTGATCCTGTATCAGGATGGTGTGGATGCTGGGGAGATCAGCTTGGGTGAGTACCTCAGTGTCTGGAACCTTGTCCTGCCACTTGATGTTCTGGATTTTCCTGAGACTTGTTGTATGAAAGTGGTTCAGCTTCCTGGCGTGGCGTTGGTACACCGTCCACGTTTCGCATGCGTAAAGTAGTGTGGGGAGCACAACTGCCCTGTAGACCTTTAGTTTGGTCTGGATGCTGATGCCTCTTCTATTCCAGACATTGGTATACAGTCTGCCGAAAGATGCGCTGGCTCTGGCAGTGCAGAGGTTCACCTCGTTGTCAATAGTTACGCTCTGTGACAGTGTGCTGCCAAGATAGGTGAAGCGGTTCACTACGTTGAGTTTTTGGCCATTGACGGTGATGTTGGGCTCAACATAGGGCTTTCCAGGGGCAGGCTGATGCAGGACTTCAGTCTGCTTGGTACTGATGGTGAGACCGAAGCTTGTGCAGGAGCTGGAGAACTTGTCAACGCTGCGTTGCAGGTCAGCTTCTGAGCCAGCACTGAGGGCGCAGTCATCAGCAAATAGGAAATCCCTGATGGTGTCTGTCATACCCTTGGTTTTCGCTTGAAGCCTCCTGGGGTTGAACAGTTTTCCATCTGTACGGTACCTGATGCCGACTCCAACATCTCCATCTCTGAAAGCATTAGTCAGCATGGCGGAGAACAATAGACTGAATAGTGTCGGTGCCAGAACACAACCCTGCTTGATGCCATTGGTTACTGGGAATGGCTCAGATGTCTGTCCATTGTCCTGGACTCGTGCCTGCATGCCGTCGTGGAAATGCTGCACCATGGATATAAATTTTCCCGGGCATCCGTATTTGGCCATTACCTTCCACAAGCCTTCTCTGCTGACAGTATCAAAGGCCTTTGTCAAGTCGACATAGATGGAGAAAAGGTCTGCGTTTTGCTCCTGACATTTCTCTTGTAGCTGCCTCGCAGCAAACACCATGTCGATGGTCCCACGTTTTTTCCGGAATCCACACTGGCTTTCTGGTAGGAGTCCCTGGTCAAGGTGTGTACTGAGGCGGTTCAGTAGGATTCTGGCGAGTATCTTTCCTGTGATTGAGAGCAAGGATATACCCTGGTGGTTGTAGCAGGCCTGGCGGTTCCCTTTGCGCTTATACAGGTGGATTATGGAAGCATCTTTGAATTCCTGGGGGATCGTCTCTTGCTGCCACATCAGTAAAAACAGTTGGTGGAGCCTTTCTATCAGGGCTGTGCCCCCTTCCTTGTAGACTTCAATTGGGATGGAGTCTGAACCAGGGGCTTTGCCACTGGAGAGCAGACGTATCGCTTTCTGTGTCTCGAGCAAAATTGGAGGCTCATCCAGTGCTTCGTTGATGGGTAATTGGGGGAGACCACTGATGGCATCATCGTTGATGGATGAGGGGCGATTCAGGATGCTGTCAAAATGTTCAGCCCAACGTTCAAGAATCTTCTCTTTGTCAGTAATTAGTGTGTTCCCGTCTGCGCTGAGAAGAGGGGATGATCCAGAGGATGTAGGTCCATACACTTCTTTCAGGGTGTTGTAGAAGTTCTTCATGTCATGGCTGTCTGCATAGTACTGGATCTCATCAGCTTTGTTGCTCAGCCATGTATCTCACATCTGGCAGAGTTTCTGCTGTACAGTTCTGCGTATATTGTTGTACGCATCTTTCCTGGAGGTGGACTTGGGGTTGTTGAGGTAGGTTTGATGGAGGCGGTGTTTTTCATCCAGCAACTGCTTGACCTCGTCGCAAATGGGTGGATGACAAGTGTGACTTGCGCGGTGACTTTGTTTTAAGTGAGGAAGAGTTGCGCAGTTTGTCAACCTCACTCTCTCACCCAAAACCATCTGAGTCCAGCAGCATGACAAAGTCAAGACGGCCGGAGATTGAGTTGAGTGCAGTGGAAGACCAGAACGTCCTATGTGTCTCGTCATGCTCTTAGCGCTCCATGGCGCTTTGCTGGGAATCGCCTTTCTGCCCGTTGACCAGCTGGTGGTTCTTCCGCGCAGACTGCCGAATCCAGTCTTCACATGCTAGGTAGACAAAGCCTAACTCACCGAGGGTTTAAGACCCGTCGGCTACCCTCAGCCTGGTTTAGCCGGCCAGTTGAGGCTGTTTTCCGGGATGTGGCCGCTGCACATGCTACAGCTGCTTGGAGCCACAGGTGAGAGCTGAGTGCCAAGTGGGGACCAAAGGTGGGCGAGCTACCCCCGAGGAAGTATGACTGCTTCCCCCAACCAGAGGTGCTACCCCTCCCTGGACACCCCATACACCCCAGGGTATTTGGTATACAACTAATGGAGCTCCTCCCTTGTCACTAAAACAAGGGTATTTGGTATAAAACAAGTGAAGCTCTTCTTTTGCCACCAAAACAATGGAATTTGGTATAAAACTAATGGAATTCTTCCCTTGCCACCAAACACATGTATTTAGTATACACCTAACCACACTTCTGATTGATGGATACAATTAAAGATGAAATTTATGGATGCCAAGAGGCAATGTGAGATGACCTTGATGGATACCAAGGGAAAATATGAAATGATCTTGATGGATATCAAGAAGCAATGTGAGATGGTTTTGATGGATACCAAGAGGCAATATGAAATGATCTTGATGAATACCAAGAAGCAATGTGAGATGATCTGGATGGATACCAAGAGGCAATGTGAGATGATCTTGATGAATACCAAGAGGTAATGCGAGATAATATTGATGAATACCAAGAACCAATGTGAGATGATCTTCATGTATACCAAGAGGCAATATGAGATGATCTTGATGGATACCAAGAGGAAATGTGAAATGATGGATACCAGGAGGCAATGTGAGATGGTTCTGATGGTTACCAAGAGGCAATGTGAGATAATCTTGATGAATACCAAGAAGTAATGTGAGATGATCTTCATGGATACCAAGAGGCAATGTGAGATTATCTTGATGGATACCAAGAGGAAATATGAAATGATGGATACCAAAGGGCAATGTGAAATGGTTCTGATGAATACCAAGAGGCAACATGAGATGATCTTGATGGATGCCAAGAGGCAACATGAGATGATCTTGATGGATGCCAAGAGGCAACATGAGATGATCTTGATGGATGCCAAGAGGCAACATGAGATGATCTTGATGGATGCCAAGAGGCAACATGAGATGATCTTGATGGATGCCAAGAGGCAACATGAGATGATCTTGATGGATGCCAAGAGGCAATGTGCTGCAATGCTTCTTGTACTGCAACAAAAGCTTAAACTGGTAAACATCCAGTCTGCATTAGCTATGGAAAGGGGATTAACCTGAATGATTTTCTTATTTTTGTCACTATTTTATACAGATTCTTCATCTTTCTGGAAGGGTTGGGTTAAAGTGGTAGTGACTTTATTTTCCTAACAATAATGTGATTGGGGAATATATTCAATGGAAAAAGAAAAGGCTATCATAATCTATTTTCTGAACTGCAGAAAAAGTGTATATCTGTGGATTTATAATATATATGGATCATCACAGTCATAATCTACTTCTGTGTCAACTTTTTGACAGTGTATCATAATTTTGTTTAAATCTAAAAAAATGTTCCATATTCAGAGAACATGTTACATTTGCAAATTATAGATTTCTTTTCTACCTCTTCTGTTTTTGGATTTCCTTGATCACCTTGTATGACCTTGACTGGTAAGAAGTCAAGGGTGACAGAATACCTGTGTGGATGAGAATCCTCCATAAGCGTTTCTCTGTTGTGTTAGCCACCGCACAATCGGCATAAGCTCCTTTGTGGTGAGCAAGCTGTTACTGTGAAGGAATGCCATCAGTGCATAGGCCGTCATCTCAACCTCTGCAGCTGGAGCCCGTGTACCTTGGTCAAACCAAACATCTGGTTTCTCATGCCTTGCCCAATGCATGAGCCCATCTGACAATGTAAGGAAGTATGCTGAATTTCATCACTAGACAACCCTATGACTTGGTCAAATTAGGGCAGTGTACAATTATCATTGATGATGCCAATTATATGTGTCAAAGGTGAGACAAGTGTGATCTATATGTAGTATTTACAACAGTTTGAGACCTTGTAAAGGGCCTTGTTTGAATAGCAAACAATCCCCACTGTATTTACCTGTGTACCGACTGCATCCAGCTGGAAACAGCTGCAACCTAGATTTTTTGTTGCGTGATACACCAGCAAATTGTTCCATTTACAAATGGCATTTACCCTCATCTGTCAATATGTGACAATCTGAGTCCCAATTGTTTGCAATTAGGGACATTTTATACATGGATAAATACTATACAGTATATGCTTGCTGATAAGTCAAGTTCATTGGCAAACAACATAAACTTTGATCTTCCATTGTATAATGCATCAGCAGGTCAGGGTCTATGTTGTTTGTTCTACTGATTACTTGTAACAAGCTGCATTGACTCAGATCTGCCAATGCATTATGCAACAGCAGATCTGGGTCTGTGCAGTTTGTAGTTGGATTTAACTGTCAAGCAAGTCCTTGAACTCTTCTCAGTACTACTAAGTAATTGCCATCATTAATGTGTAACGAATTTTTAGTCGTATTTCCTCATTTCCTAATAAAGTCACGCAAATACATCCTTCCCTCGCGAGGTGTCGTGATGGAGAGAAGAACGAAGATTCCCTCACATAACTGAAGGCTGTCATGCTATGGAAGCTTGCCACGCTTGAGGTACGTTTTGAAACACATTAAACATGCCATGTCTTGATATTACTATATTTAGTTACCTTGATTCATACTTTCTTAAATAAGTTACCTTGATGCATACTTTCTTAAATATCAATGTATCTCTTTCATGATTCTTTGATTAACATGCTTAATTCTTGTAACTCAGCTGCATTCCTACTCGCGATGTCATTTCAGTACCACACTCTCCAGTGTGGAGGTACTGAAATTACGTCACGAGGCAGGATGCGTTACGCATTTTCATTGGCTGACTGAGTTTCCATTAGCTACCGTATTTGTATATAAATACATCAGCATCGACAGACGACAGCGACTTTCACACACTGAAACACCGACTTGAGCAGTTGTAATAAAAGAAACAAAAGCATAAACCATGGCTATGGCAATGCTTCAGGTAACACTGAAATTGGATTAAAACCACCCATAGCACATGTTAGATGAACTATAAATTTATCCTGTTTGGAAATACATTCCAAATTACCATATTTCTCCATGTATGGAGACATACTTTAAAATCTTCTTTCCAATCCTGGGTAACAGTCCCAAAGAAAATATAATATATGTATTAATGTATGTATGTGCAAAGAAGTAAAGTAAGGGAATTACTAACCTTACTAAGCCACAAAATATAAAATGTTTTGTATTGAAGAAATTGTGGAGTAATTGTAAACCTGTACATTTCTCCAGCATTGGATACATGTCAATACCCATAGATGGGTAAACCATATCTATACATTATGTAATATGATTGTCTGTACTGTGTGATTCCAATGTTTGTATAAAATAAATCTACTATATTTTACTTATCCTGACTTAGTTTTCTTTTGGTCAAGTGCTAGGCTGGGACGAACCTATTTTTTTTAATGAAAATGTTGACCTTATTTGGAGCAAAGAAAACATTACAAATGATACAGTGTAATGATTGTAACTTCATTAATGATACATTGTAATGATTAATGATACATTGTAATGAGTGTAGCTTCATTAATGATACATTGTAATGATTGTAAGTTCATTAATGATACATTGTAATTATTGTAACTTCATTAATGATACATTGTAATGATTGTAACTTCATTAATGATACATTGTAATGATTGTAATTTCATTAATGATACATTGTAATGATTGTAGCTTCATTGATGATACATTGTAATGATTGTAAATTCATTAATGATACATTGTAATGATTGTAAATTCATTAATGATACATTGTAATGATTGTAAATTCATGAATGATATACTGTAATGATAGTACTCATCATATTTGCTTCTTGGTTCGTAATACTGTGGAATTTCTCAACAGTGCCTTCTCAGAATGAGGTCACTGGTGGCTATATTGCATTACAGCAAAGACATAAATATTTCAACTGGAATTTTTATGATTGAAATACATTTGTTGCACTTTAAATATAATTAAACATGCATCAACAGTAAATTTAAAACAGAAACAGGTTTTATATCAGGATTTGTATTAATAATTTTAGTGTCATTTTGTCTCAGCATCACTTGTTGAAAATGGTTGAATTAAACAGAATCACCTTCACATAGGTAAATATACAATCAAAAATCATCTGCTAATAATATACTGACAAAGGTCTATACCAAACTTTCAGACATTCAGCAGTTCCACTATGGTATGATGCATTATTTACCTTCCACGCGAACTTCATTTAGTAGTCTATGCAGAAGAGACAGAGTAGTGTCACTGTTTGGATTGTACAGTGATAATGCATAGGCTGTTATGGCCAGGGTATAGGTGTCATTCAAATTGCTGATATCCAAGCAATGCACAGCCCTTGATACAAATGGCTGAAATACAGAAATCCCAAAAGAATTATGATCAACACATAAACTACCTTATGGAATTTATAATTTAGTAAGATTTCTTGTGAAATCTGTAATTTAGTAAGATTACTTGTGAAATGTTTAATTTTATAAGATTACTTGTGAAATTTGTATCTTAGGATGATTACTTGTGAAAATTGTGATTTAGTAAGATTACTTGTGAAATTTGTAATTTAGTAAGATTACTTGTGAAATTTGTAATTTAGTAAGATTATAGTGCAAAATTCACCTATTAATTAAACATACCACTTGCTGTAATCCAGGCTGTATGTATTCAACACACAGATCTAGCACAGGAAATTATTTCAAACACACACACACACACACACACACACACACACCAAATATTCAAAGATCAGACAGCTCTGTCACCTAAATCACACAAAACTAGTGGAATCCAGAAATATAATGCAACTAGTTTGAAAGTCATGGAATGCGTCAGCCAATATTGATTTGGTAAGATAATGTTGAAATGTCTTTTTTCAAATATTTTGTATTGATTGAGATAATTTTATCCTAATAACAACATAAAAAAAAGCACTTGATGTCTTTCAGATTAGCAATGCTAATTTGTTGTAGGTTCCTTGTATTAGATTCTGTCTATTAGATTTAGTATTTCTAATGGTAATTTGTTGTAGGTTTGGTGTATTAGATTCAGTCTACATCTAGTCTTTCAAATGTTAATTTGTTGTAGGTTTGGTGTATAAGATTCAGTCTATTCGATTTAGTCTTTTTATTTGCTTTTTAAAGTGTCTCATACTTTAACCTAGCATCCCTCAAAACCTTACTGGTGCCTGGTTCCTCATCATGGCAAAAGATTCCATCATAGCTGCCAGGATAAAAGCAGTGAGTGCTTTGTTGGTCTTGTCTCCTGCCACACCTCCCTGCATGTACTTGGTCAGAATCTTTCCATCCTCCCGGAAACATCCATCATGGCCCTGCTTGGACCACAAGAAGTGCCAAAGTTTGTATTGGACGTCATCATAGTCGACAGAAATGTGTTGCATTGCCTGCTGAAAAGACTTGAAGATAAAGCCACTCAGCCATGTGCTACCTTTCTTGTCACTTTTTCCAAATGCACTGAAGGATCCATCATCAAGAAGGAAGTTCATCTGCTGCTGATAACCTGATATAAAAATACAATTCAGTACTGTGCACATGATTTATCCATTTGTATGAAATACAATTCAGCACTGTACACATGATTTTATTCATTTGTATGAAATACAATTCAGTACTGTACACATGATTTTATCCATTTGTATGAAATACAATTCAGTACTGTACACGATTTTATCCATTTGTATGAAATACAATTCAGTACTGTACACATGATTTTATCCATTTGTATGAAATACAATTCAGTACTGTACACATGATTTTATCCATTTGTGTATGTATATATATGATGCAAAACAAAAAAGCAATAATTCAAGAAATGCAAATATCTCTGTTTCAAAACTGCCACTGAAGGATGGTGATTTTTAAAAAAAATATGTAATAATGTATGTCTGAATCAAGATTTGGAATGTCTTTTTTAAAAGTTGTAATGAGTAAATCACAGAATGTCAATTGTTATGCACTATTGACCTTTGGCACTTAAATAATTGTAAACAGTAAAATCCAGTCAACTTTGAGAAACAATGCAAACTTTCTGCATTAAATGAATGAATGTTCTGCTGTGAACAGGTGACAGATTTTTTTTTTGCAATTTCATGCAAACATTCAGCTAAAGGTAGAAGATGAAAAATAAATAGAAAAACAGAGCTATGACTAAAACAATCTTTCTCACACCATGTCTTTAAAGAAAATGATAATGTTGGTATTCTCAAGCTACCGTTATTCCTATCAATGTTTTGCACTTTTCATTTATAAGATAAGAGACTCAACATAGATTATTTCATGTTTAAAACCTGGCAATTCATGGTGCAAAGTATTTGAATTTAGTTATCAGAACTTGTACTTCTTTAAAGTTGAAGAAAATCTACCAAACAAGTTTTGTTTCAACTTAACTTTAAAGGTGAGACAACTGCACTAGTTTTGGTCCATCTCTATGTGGAAAACAAGTATGTGTATTGGAATGATTTGTTTAAATAACCATCATCATCAGCATTTGAAACTTCTGCTGTCTTTAAATTAACTTTTAATTTGTGCTATATACTGTTAAACCACACACACACACACACACACACACACACACACACACAGAGTGAAAATGCCATCTGCCCAGCATCCAATATCTATTACAGATTGACCCTGAAACTTTTAAAAGATTTTACTACTTGTTTTAATAATTGTTTGTCTTAATGTCAAACACTGACTACAACACTCCTATCAAGGCTAGTTATATTTCCACTCTCATTGTTGTTATAAAAACAAAGCATGCACCTTTCTCTAGGTTGGAAATGGCTTTTTTCCTGAGTCCATCTGTAAGCTGATGAGTGGCTTTGAGATAGTTCAGAATGACCACATTTGGCATGAACTTGATCATGTTCTGTTCTCCACAGCCAGTTGGAATCTCTAGCAACCGATCCAAACCAAACAGTGCAGGTCCCATTAGGTCACCTATGAATAAGAAAATGATCACAATAAACCTTGAATGTACTCATTAATTAAAACCATGAACAAAAAAGGATCACAATAAACCTTGGATGTATTCATTAATTTATAAAAACATTTTGTCACTGTTTGATCAGAAGGCAATTTTGTGTTGTTGGAAGGCCTGTTCTGTCAAGGAATTTTCAAAATGGCAAATGGTAGCATGGATTTTTAAGGCATAGTAAGAAATGTTTCTGAAGTTTATATTGTGTTCTCTGTGACTGAATAATTAACATTACCCATCTTGAGAAATATACACATACAAAGGAACTTCCATGAGTGGTCATTTCAAATAAAATTTATGAAGGCAAGGCTTGGTGAACAAAAGATTCAAATTATTTAACAAGTTTCATAAATTTCTTTATAACAGCGCAAGATTTAAGATTCTATATATCACATGATGAGAAATGTTTGCTTCATTTAACCAAACTGCAGTATAGTGTAGGAAAATGACTTTGAAATACATCTGGAATCCTTGGTCATTATGTCTTTGCCTCACATGACATTATGATGTTATTTGTGATGTTACACACTGTTATTATATGTGTTACATGCAGAAAAATTATTATATGGGTATATTAACTTAAAAAATATGGCAGGCATGTGATAAATTGTATCATCTGAATATAATGCCATGTGATAAAACTATTTCATGGAAATCTTTGAAAGTGAATTTGTTCACCCAACTGTTGGCTGATGCTGTCGTTTTTTAAAAAAGGTTTTTTGACAGTGGGAAGAATGTATTTTGGTACAAACAAGTGAGACTTTCCCAATTCATTCATCTGTTTATAATTGACTATTGACTAGAATTTTTACTAAAAGAAATGAATTATTATATTACCAAATGAATCTCATTTTGAAGTATCATAAAGCCAGGTGGTCTTGTTTGATTTGAATTTAATGAATCTCATTTTGAAGTATCATAAAGCCAGGTGGTCTTGTTTGATTTGAATTTAATGAATCTCATTTTGAAGTATCATAAAGCCAGGTGGTCTTGTTTGATTTGAATTTAATGAATCTCATTTTGAAGTATCATAAAGCCAGGTGGTCTTGTTTGATTTGAATTTAATGAATCTCATTTTGAAGTATCATAAAGCCAGGTGGTCTTGTTTGATTTGAATTTAATGAATCTCATTTTGAAGTATCATAAAGCCAGGTGGTCTTGTTTGATTTGAATTTAATGAATCTCATTTTGAAGTATCATAAAGCCAGGTGGTCTTCTTTGATTTGAATTTAATGAATCTCATTTTGAAGTATCATAAAACAGGGTGGTCCTGTTTGACTTAATGTAATTAATTAAATACAACTTTATTTATTTTATAATATTTTATTATTCTTACTTATTTCTTTCTTCTATCTCATTTCTGACTCAAACATGCATGCAAACCTCTCCACACCTACAATATGGATGCAGATTCTGTTTATATTGGAGCTGTTTTAACTACATGAAGTGCATGTGTGAAGTTTGAGAATTGATGTTCGCTGCATGCAAGAGTAGCATTCAGTTGTCCCAGTCAGTCAACGATAGGTTGTTCCCTCATCGTCACCATTAGGCAGTCCCAGTCAGTCAACAATAGGTTGTTACCTCATCATCACTATTAGGCAGCTGATACTAGAGAAACATTTTTTAAATTTATGGCCATGTGATATATTAAAGACCAGTCAGAAAGATTCTCATATGTTTACATACAATTAGAAGCTCTGTGATATATTAAAAAGACCAATCAGAAAGATTCTAATATTTTTTATGTTTAATCAGTTCTAATGGCTTTCTATCGGACACCCTTGAATGTCCAAATGCTTCTAGACCTTTAAGGTGAATAAAACTAGTGTATCTTAAGGGCATCACCAACCTTCCAACCAAACCTGATAAATCATGATGATTCTGTAATGGTATTTGTGCTACTTCGGATTGAATGCTTCAAATAATTGGTAAGAATTCTGATCCTTGTTACACACCCAATTAATCTTACATGATTGATAGCATTTTATACTGTTGTTGTTCAATCCCTCCTTCTATACTTCATAGCCAGACTCAGACTTTTTAGTGTTTTCTGAAGGATGTTTCATAAACCCCGATTTTAAATATTCCATTTAGTTATAAATATTTAGAAAATATTAAAGGGGGGGATACATAACTCAAGACTACATTTGTGCTTTGTTCTGAGTCAAGGTGAAATAACTTGTTTGATATCACATATGACTAGGTTAAAGGCTTGATGGTGACACATTATCTCTATGGCATATCAAATGAGTTCGTTTGGCCAACTTGAAACAAAATATGTAATATTATGTCCTGACTATACTTACCAATAACACTGATCCAACCCCTAACAGAGTCCTCCACTAGGAAATCATCTTGTATTTCAGGTGTAATAGTAACATCTTTCATACTATCCTTATCTGCAAAAATAGTAAAAGACATGGTGTGCATGAAAACATACATTTTAGTAAATTCTCTGAGAATACTTACCTGATCACATTAATGTTAGGAAATAAATGCTAGATTCATACAAAATAAAAGAATGTTTACTTTCCCATCTGTATGGCATAAACAAATGGAAAAACAATTCCAAATTACCTCCTCTTGCCACTACTAGATGGCAATAGCAACTGTTTACAAGTTTAAGCTTGAGCAAAAATCAGTAAGGATACTTGCATTGCAGGGTGGTGTAGGAGGTAATACTTCTTCAATTGGGCCAAGCACTCTCAAAGAAGTTTTTATAAAAAAATGTACTTTCTCTGTTGAATACATTTCCAATTTACATCAACATTAGAAGAATAGGTAACAGTAAGAGAAAATGCTGACATCCAACCTCTACCAAGGGTTCTTTGGATGAAATAAAGCTAGAGTCTCTGCTCCCCTAATGTAAAGCAGCAGACCTGATGCAACACATTATGTCAACACATGGGTAAAGAAAAATAAATAACATTTTCTGGTTGAATCCACCTAAAGCACTAAAACACACCTGTGATGTAGTTGTGCTAACATTAACTGGATCTTGTGGCCATCTAAGCCTCAGCAATTCCCATCTCTGCAACAGAGACTTGAGAAGGTTCACTATGCATACCATCCAATAGCTTCCATAATGTCTAAGATTGAAATGCTGCATTCAAATGCAAGGCTTGCATGTATCACTCAAATCACATGTGCTCAAATTTTTTCAAGAGACATATCTGGTTTTGTGAGACCTCAGAGTACATCTAGTATATCACATTCTTCAACCAAGATGCTAAGGTTTGAGGGGTCATATCCTCTTTTCCAACCTTCACTGGAGGTAAGAGGTGTTATCTTGACCCCACAACATTTCCCCATGCATTTCAAGTAGTATTGCTTAACAGCATGGACCACGTTTTGCATCACTACCTCTTTTAAAATATCAATTAAGGAGAGAGCAATGGCAGCATTCAGCACTCAGATAGTGACATCATCTAGTAAAATTTCATTGACTGTAGTTTTAAAGCTAAACTTTGCTCCATTGTGAGATTGAAGTGAACAACAGATCAAGGTTTTCCCCATAATCACTGAAGGAGTTGTCCAACACTGACTCCATGTCCACATATTGGTATGGAAGAAGAAGTGTCATCATTCTCTGTGTTTAACATTTCTTCACAGAATATAACAACAATGTCAGGACTGGGACATGTGTAGCATGGGTGCATCCAACATCACCCTATTCTCCATGTTTAACTGGCTGTACATGATGATAGCTGATGGCATCACTCAAGGAATATTAGGTGGGAGAGGTACCACTGTAGTATCCCCACTACACTAATTATAGATGATGTTTTAGGATGGAGATTCAGGATGTCACCATCTGATGACTTTGACTTCACCCATCTCTCTCATTCAAATTTTTTTCACAATTCCATAGACCAGGTTTGCACCAACCAGGAACTGCAACTCTGCAAGGCAATGTTGATGTGCATCTTATGAAGGTGAAGGACATATCATGGTTGGTTTCCCTTACATGAAATTGCTTGCATTGGCCCATTTTGATGCCACTGTATATCTGAAATGTAAATAAAACAAAAACAATGGTAACTATCAACCTTTAAATGTCAATAAAATCAATAATTGCACTCAGTTTTGGTTATGTGAGGTTTGACGTCATTTTTCAGCACATGACAGGCTTTATATGGCAGCCAGTATATTTGGTGGAGGAAGAACTCAGAAAGACACCAGAAAGAACCATCGACCCATGGGAAGCTACTTGCAAGCTTTCTCACATTCCAACATTGCTCAAGCTGAAACTCAAACTGACATTGACAAAAGCAAGATGTGTGAGTGATCTGTACAGGTGAGCACCTTAGACCACTTGTCCACCTTGTCCCCCCACCTTTATAAATACAAGTGAGAAATTCAGCCTGTGTTCTTAGTTAAAACTTACCAGCCACAAGTGTTAATTATAGCTTGTGCAACTTACCACATAAAAAAATTAAAGACCACAAACTGAAACATATGTATAAATATCAATATCACAAATAAGGTTATCAATACCTCATGGAAACATGATTATTAACATGTAGCATGTGTTTTGATCAATGAATAGAAGTAAAGATGACCTTGATGGATATTGAAGTAATGCTATGCAATATTACCTATACAATGAATAGAAGTAAAGATGACCTTGATGGATATTGAAGTAATGCTATGCAATATTACCTATACAAGGAATAGAAGTAAAGATGACCTTGATGGATATTGAAGTAATGCTATGCAATATTACCTATACATTGAATAGAAGTAAAGATGACCTTGATGGATATTGAAGTAATGCTATGCAATATTACCTATACAATGAATAGAAGTAAAGATGACCTTGATGGATATTGAAGTAATGCTATGCAATATTACCTATACAACGAATAGAAGTAAAGATGACCTTGATGGATATTGAAGTAATGCTATGCAATATTACCTATAACACTGTCAAAGTTTAAACTGGCAACATCCATTATATGGGTAGCAACTAGCGCTGGAAAGGGGAGGTAATTTATAAGAGACTTATATAGACAGAAAAGATGAAATATTTTGTCTTTCTGGAAGGACTGGATTCAAGAGGCATTGGGGTTTATTTCCAAAAGTTAATATAATCAAGACAGGTATGATATAGAAGCTCCTCAATATTAATTGGCCTTTGACTGGAACAGCTTTATTTTCTCTAGTACAAATCATAGGTATTTAATTTACCTCATATAAAGGTACGGCGTTAAGTCACTGATTTCTTCTGAAGGTATATGCATCTTATTCATCAAAATAAAATTATTATGAAATTAATAGATGCTCTGACATGCTTTAAGAAACTTTATAAATTTTTTGGATACAAAATGTCAAAAATTACATTCTAAGATTCAGGGCTATTCTGCAGCCATTTTCCACTCGACAAAAGAAAAGATCACTAGTTATGAGAAACCATTACAATTTGGTGTCATTCATTTTTCTATCAATTTTAAAATATGGAAACAAGATTGTCCCAAAAACAAATATTACTGGTATCTGTTATGATTTTGATTTCCTGTAGTAATCTCAGAGTCCAAGTCAAATTATAAAATAAATCTTATGGCTCATTATTTCATTTAAAAGAAAGTCTATATTTCAGCAGCAATCTGATTGGAAGAAAATTTTAAGTCTAGTCTAAGACTGTGTCTTAAATGTACACCTGAACTTTAAGGAATCAAAGGATATAAACTTACCATGTGGGCATAGATAAAAGGACTGAGTTTTCTCTTCCTCGACACCTTCAGCCTGAAATTTACAAGATGAGTAGACTGAAACAGTGCAAACCAAAATAGTAAGAATATCTCCCCCTGTTCAAACTCTTCAAATTAAGAAAGTTTAATTTTGGCAAATAAGTCCTGCTCTGAAAAGCATCATGTTTTGTTATGATCTTAAAACATTAGGTGGTCTGTGAAAAAGTACCCTTTTGACAACTTTGTGTAGGCACAAGGTCCTCTGGCATTGAAAAGGTTTCCAAAGGTTAAAGAAACACCAGTAGAATATCTGTATTTACCCCAGTCTGAGGTAACACCAGTAGAATACCAGTATTTAGAATTATATCTGTATTTAACTGTCTCAGTAAACACAATTGGAATATTTGTTTTTAACACAGTCTGAGAAACAAATCAGCATGACTCTCAGTTAATTCAAAGACACTGAATCCTGCATTTGTCACAGGATAGAAATAGTGTACAGGCACAGTCAATATTATGACCTTAAATTTAATTAATTCATGACTTCTATTTCTGATGGATGGTTTCAGTCTTTTTTTATTCTTCATATTTTGTACCAATGCTTAAAGACACTTCATTTGTGCAAAACCAGCAGAAATGATAAATTAGATCAATGTTATGTTGATTGGTAAAACATTATTTATGGTTAATTTGTGTAACAGGTTATTCCAATTACTGACAAATCAGTTTGCTATATAAATTTTTAGATGCTATTCAAACACACACACACACACACATACATATATATATATATATATATATATATATATATATATATATATATATATATATATATATATATAAAGACAGAACATGAGACTGTTGGTTAAACACATAGTTCTAAGTAAGCAAAGAACTGTGTCACAAATTTTGTTGTATCAGTTTGTTTGTCTGTAAAATGAAGTTTGAAATAAGTCAAGTATAATGTAATTTTCACTGTAGAAAATGATGGAATTACCAGGTCAATAATCACTCTGAGGATATGTTTTGTAAAAATAATTCAAAGACAAAACAAATGTTAACATAATACCTCCACAAGTAGCTGCCTTGTTACAGAGTCAGTGACTGGCGCAACAGGTGTTATTCGTACTCCTACACTTCTTGTGTCACAGGTACTTCTCATCTCTCTCATCAGGCCCTGCATACAATATTTACATGACATATATTGAAACAAAAAAAAAAAAATTAATAAAAAAAGCCACAAAGTAAAACAAACATATTTTTATTCTTCAGTCAAATCTGCCTGATAAGTCAACTCTGTTAAGCTCTAAACTATCTTAACAGACACAGTAGAAAGGTCCCTTTAACTTAATTGGAAATTAAACAAACTTGTGTTAGGCAGCCACCTTTTTTTTAGTTGGCACTTTTCCTACTTCCTAGAGGTGACTGGTTAGAGTACCACATACAACACAAAACTAAACTACCAGTATGCAACACTAGATTAGACTATTGTAGTCTGATATGGTGTAATATAGTGTGACATAATGTGATTTCATGTAGTGTAGTCTAATGTAGTCTTGCATAGCATAATCCAGTTTAATGTTGTGTCTAATCTAGTGTTGTATAGCACTGTCTAAACTATTACACCACACTATATTGCACTAAATTAGACTACACTACATGAAATCACATTATGCCACACATAATTACACTAAATTAGACTACACTACATGAAATCACATTATGCCACACTATACTGCACTAAATTAGACTACACTACATGAAATCACATTATGCCACACTATCTTGCACTAAATTAGACTACACTACATGAAATCACATTATGCCACACTATATTGCACTAAATTAGACTACACTACATGAAATCACATTATGCCACACTATATTACACTAAATTAGACTACACTACATGAAATCACATGCCACACTATGTCTCATTACAGCAGACTACATTGCAAGAAATCATATTATACGACACTATATTATGATACATGAAACTACACTGCATGAAATTTCATTATGCCATACTATATTACACTACATTAGACTACACCATACTACTGATCACATTAACATCAGGAAACTAAACTCCGCTACCTCTCAAATTCAGCCCACATGGAAATACCAAAAGTCATCTTTCCCAACTATAAATCATACAAAAGGAAGAAAATCTTTCAAATTACCTCTCCTTCCCACCACTAGGTGGATTTCCATATATATGAAATGGATGTTTACTTAGTTTAAACTTGAGTCTAATACCACCAAATAGGATGCTTGCATTGCAGGGTGGGTGGAGGGACTTTACAGTAAAGTGATTGGACAATTTTTCGTGGAGAAACATAATTTATTGCAAAATTTACTTTATCCATCAAAAACGTTCCCCATTTCAGGAACTTCAATGATGTCCCCAACTGAATGTTGCATCTGAACACAAAGCTTTCAGATATCGCTGAAATCTTGTAACTGAAATTTTAATAAGGCAATGTCTGGTTCTGAGAAACTTAGAGTATGCCGATCATAATATCACCCATTAAGGCAAGATCACCAAAGTTTGAGGGATTATGTGATGTTTCCCAGCCTGCACTGGAAGAAAGAGGCAATGTTTGGTCCCACAATTGTTTTTGGTACATCTGAAGTAATGCCTGAGAGCATGGACCAGGTCTTGCATCATAGACCCTCTTAATGTATTGATCAAAGACAGCATGGACCAGGTCTTGCATCATAGACCCTCTTAATGTATTGATCAAAGAGAACATGGACCAGGTCTTGCATCATAGACCCTCTTAATGTATTGATCAAAGAGAGTCTCCTTCAGAGCTAGTAAATTACCACCTTCTGACTTCCCTCACATGGCAAGATCTTGATTATGAAGCCTGAACTGCATCACTAGGACAATGGAAGCATCCAATCTGAACTGGACATAGTTTGGTTCCATTGAAATGGCATCAAACTTGCTGACCCTTCATGTTGAATCAAAGGCTATTTAAACTATGTTTTGTAAAACAGCAGCTTCTAGCCAGGACTTTAACTTGTCTGAGTTGAACTATTTTAGAATCCATGAAAGGTTCCACTTGGGGAACAAGAAGAGTGACTGTGGAGTTCATTCAGGTCAAAATCGGTTAGAAAATCCCATAGGTCTTTGTTGTGGTCAATATCCCCTCCATCGAGATGTCTGAGTATGTCAGAAATCATGGAGTGGTAGCGTCTGATGGTGACAGGGGTTAAATTTTTCTCCTTGAAGAGCAGTGAAGAAAGATAGCCAGTTGAGAGACTGAGGTATGCAAGGGGATGATGTAGTTGCTCTTACACCAATAGCTAAAAATGTCACACTTTCCCCCATGTGCGTTCAAAGTGTAAGGACTTCTAGTTCATGAGACCCTTCATAATCAAAGGGCCAAATTCTTTTCTGTGCAAGGCACACATGACAAATGCCATGCATGTAGAAGAAGCACATTGGGGCAGTGAAGGAAAACCTGTAACTGGTGCAACTTAAGTTGGTTGGGTGTTGCTAGGATATTCTATGGGATGTCTGTTGCAAGATGGAGTAGGTCATTTACTCAAGACTTGTCCCATCTAAGAAAGACTGTTTACTCTTAGTATCAGAACAGCTGGAAGAACAGTGTAGCCACTAATTCTCTCCCACCTGACTGTCAGAATGCCCACAGCCAAGGTCTCTTGGTCTGGAACTAGAAAGCCAAAAACATACAGTTTATGGTTCCATCTCATCACAAAATGACCTACCACTGGACACCCCAAACTACACAAAACTGATGGGTCATGTGAATTGAGTGAAGATAAGCATAGAAGGGTATCTCATCTCACCAAATACCCATACCCAGATGAATGAAGTTCTGGAAGCAGGTGAGATCTGATGAAAGATCAAGGGATGATGTTTGTCTTTTTCTTGACTATAAATAGGCTAGGACACTGAACAAGCAGCAAATATGTCCCAGCTGGACCAGCACAGAAAATCCCAGACTTGGATGCATAGGTCAGGTGATTTGGTCCCTAAGTTTGAAGTGGTAGGTCACAAAACAATGGAGATCTTCCATAAGTCATTGCTTGATTTGGCACTGACACACTTGCTGTTTTGTTTCATTCAAAGTCACAACTCACTGACCTACTGACTGGAAACAGGCCACTAAGCCAGAAGTGTCAGCTGCAGGAAGTGCATGATGAGGCAGAGAAGCCAAGGACTTGTAAAAAATCTCTCATAAAAATCAACTCCCTGTTAGAGATAAGACTGGGAGAGCTAGATAATCTGTACAATGTGGACAGTAATGACAGTAAGGAGACAAATGAGACTGAGACAAGTAAAAATTCCAAAACTAGATGGATGAAGTACTGTATGGGGGTGAGATCTGACTTTCCATTCAGTAGAAAGCTCAGATGGAGTAAAAGGGAGAGAAAGCTGTTTATGTCCTGCAATGAAACCAAACTTACCATATTTTTCAAAGAATGTCTATTTATGACACAGTTGCTGTTGCCAAGGCTGATCTGAATAGAATGATGCAGTCAATGGTCCTCATAAACACCCATGGGCTAAGGTTAGAGCCAATTGGGAGTACATGAAGTTGGCATATTGTTCCTCTGAATGCAAATAGAAGAAACTTGCATGAAGCCAGATGGATAGGTATATTGAAATGTGTGGTGGCCAGCTCAAGACTGATAAAACATTTGACCCTTTTGATTGAAAGTAGTACACACCATGCAACCCCTGCAATGATCATTGGCATGGCTATGTATCTAACTGCACCAGTCTATCACCAGCCTTAGATTCCCATTGGTTTTTGGCACCAGAAAAAGCCTGGAATAAAACTGAAGGCAGTCCAGTCTACAAATTCTCTCCACCACCTGCTTGGAGAGTAAGGTACTGATGTCCTTCAGCAGAATTTCTGCCATTTCAGGACTGGTTGGAATCTACATCATTGTAACAAGAAGTTGAAAGTGGAGGAGGCTGCTAAATGAAGTTTAAAGTCTCTCTGAAACACCTTGGATCACCCATTCATTTTGCAGAAAAAGATCAATCCAATCCTGCCAGTAATGAAGGAATTGGCAGTTGCTTGGAAGCTTGGGGAAGAGGAAACTTCATTTCTTGTCTCATTTATAATATTGCCTCAAAAAGACACCACACGAAATTAGGTTGAAACTGCTGCTGTTGAGCAGAATTCTCACCTTTGTCTACGATCATCCATCCTTTCCAGCTGAGACTGATGTGGGTAAAAAAACAAACAAAAGATGTAAAGAGAGCAGAAAAGGCAGCTCTTGTACTGCCTGCTTTCACATATACTCAATACAGCTGCAAAACAGCAGCGGCAACACAAAAGGCAATAAGCATAGGGCCAGTGAGTAATGTGGTTCCAGTGAAGACAAGTAGAGAATGTTGTTTTGGAAATATGTGAAAACACAGTGAAAAACCATTATAGCACTGCAGGTTTGTCAAGATCATCTTCTGCAATGCTCTTATCCGGGCTTGAATCACTAATATTGTGCATGTCTGAGTGTGTGCTTTACAAGTGGGAGGAGAAGGACATTGGCAAATGGCTTTTCAAGATGGTCTTGGAATTTTCTATGCTTCAGAATTAGTCAAACAGATGGTAAGAGATTTTTAAAAATATTTTCCAAATGTGGTATTAGGTAGAAAGAGGTGTGTTCATCCTCGTCTGAAATGTCTATAGAGGCCTTGACTTTATGGCTTTGGTTCCGGACAGCAGAGGTGGGAACTGAGATGGTGAAAAGATCTGATAAATCTCCTCAACACTTTGCTTTAAAGCTTAACTCTGTCTGCTCCATTGTGGGAATTTAGTGAGCCAACTGATCAAGGCTGTTCCCACACACACTGTGGGATTGTCTTCATCAGGTATAGTTTTCATGTCTGTGTATGACTTTCTTGGCAGCATGGAAGATAAAGTACCTTGTCCCTAGGTGGATATGGTACCTACCATATCCAACCTTCTGGTTAGATTGACATTACCAAAACAGACAACTTGATGAAGAGTTGAAAGGCTGGTCATCTGGACAGGTTGTAATGGTTATAGACAGCATGGTTCTAGAAATCTTAGATGGGGATGGGACATAATGGCATCCCACACTACACTGGCTGTATATGCCATCTTAGGGTGGAGGCTCAAAATGTCACTCTCTATCTGTCAAAACTTTACCACAACACCACAGACCATGTTCCCTCTGCCTACATATTGCAACACTATAAGGTGATGTCAACGAATGTTTGGTGTGGCTGAGGTATGTTTCATGGATGTCCTTGCTGATCTTGATTTTCTCACATTTTTGAACTATCCATGATCACTGCATAACTGTAACAACAAAGAAAACAAGAAAAAAAAATGAAATAACCCCAGAGCATCAACTAAATTAATAACTGCACTCATTATTAAAAAACAAGTGAGAAATTCACTGAATGTTTTTCAAAAGTAAAATTTATGAACAGTATGTATCAACGATACCATCTGCAACTTAAAAAGCCACCTTAATTTACAATACTTTACCAACTTTGCAAACAATCTTAATGGATTTTAAGAGGTAATGCAGTGTGATGTTACTCATACTGCAGTAAAAACTTAATCTTGGTAAACATCCACTATCTCGGAAGCCATGTAACAATTGGAAGGGAAGGTAATTTGGAAGAGTTTCTTCCCTGTGTGTGTGTTTGTGTGTGTGTGTCTCTCTCTCTCTCTCTCTCTCTCTCTCTCTCTCTCTCTATAGATATATGAGAAGAATGATTTTTCCAGGAGGGCTGGATATTCAATAGGTAGCAGAGTTTATTTCCTAAAGTTAAAGTGATCAAAAAACACATTTGATCGAGAAACAAATGGCCTCGACCAGTATCTAAAATGGCCAATACCACTTTCTGGATTATTATTGTAAATATTAGCGAAGTAATGAATGACATAAAATCCACATGTATTTACAATCCTAAAAGAAATATAACTGTTATAAAACTTCCATGTTAGTTTAACAATTTTGATAGATAAACTAAATCTTCAATTGCTAGAAAATATGTATTGGATTAACTGCCACATATTATCAGCTTTGTAAAGTGTTTAAAGTATTTAGAAATTAAAATTTTCTTCATATTCTTTCTTGTTCATCTTTTTCACTCTTAATTAACATAATGAATAGAAAATATTTAAAGGTTATGCTTGTAAATCAAAATTCTATAAAATAATAACAGAATGACTGAAAGACTGAGATTTTACTGTAACAGTAATATTTATGGATCCCATCACTTTGGGTCGGATTGTGAATCGGTGTGATGCCACTGCCTCCTGACATAAGCAGACAACCGTTAATGTGCTGCCATCTGGTGCCTCTAGTAACTCAAACTCCTCACTTCTCTTCAGATCAAGCTCTACCTAAAGGAAGATTGAAAAGCAATTTGAACATCACAATAATAATATTATGTACCATATATACTCGATTATGAGTAGACGTGACTATAAGTCAATCTCCCTTCCCTCTTTTTTAGGGCTGCAAAAAGCTAATTTCTCTTTGACCCTCCAATAAGTTGGGGTGAATTTTACAAGTCAGAAGGGCTGACTTGTTATCAGTGAGTGAAAGTTGTACTTTGGAAAAATCAGCTAGCCTAAGTAGATGGATGGATGGATAGATAGATAGGTAGACAGATGGACAGATAGGAAAAAAGAACAGAACAAGTGTAAAATACAATCGCAAATGAATTGAAACCCTATATTTTGTTCATCTTTATGTTATGAAATCCATAGAAATCCATAATGATTAACATTTTAAATCCATTGATATGATAAATGCGTCAATTCTATTATAGATTACATACTGATATAAAAACAGTACCCCAGAAAGATCTGATTCAAAATATCCCTTAATCCCACACGTCTTGCAAATAAACAATGAAAGTCTAGTCCACACTTGTGTGATTCATTTTATCCTATAAATGTCACTGTCTGAGGTCATCAAGTACAAAGCCTGAGAATGTATCCTCATCACCTTAGTGACCAAATATAGTTTTGAAATCCTCCATTTTCATCGTCATCATAAATATCATCCAACTCCAGTTCCTCATCATTGCTGTTATTTGCAGGTGCTTGTGTGGAGACAGAGCATGGACTCTGCAAGTGACATTTTGATCATACTGTCTGTGAAATCTATTAAAGGATGCAACTGAACAGGTGTGCTGTCTGCTACAAGATCACAGGAGTTCTGATAATACTGTGTCATATTTGTGAATTTGTATTATGATCTTTGAATTACTGTGTCATGTGTGTTAATTAAATTATGATCCTCAGAATCATGTGTCATGTGTGTGAACCCCCTGTTATATGGCACTGTACATGTATCAAATTCATGACACTAAGAAAGGATTATCATGTGGAAAACCAAGATGGTGCTAAGGGATTAAGGGATTAAGGTCAGATGTGTACAGTGAGTTGTAGGACTGAAAAAGTATAATATTTTGTGGCTCGATCAAAATGATTATCAACTCGAAAATGAATTCAATGCTGCCATCGCAAGCCAAGGGATTATTGGCCCATATGCACTGGCAGGTAACTTGGAAATTTATCAATTTGGGAATCAGATCTGGCTGATGGAAAAAAATAAAATAAAAACTGTTATCGCATCAAACATTTTTAGTGAAACAATATTGACTTTAAATTATTCACTATTATTTTCAAATATAATGACATCTTATAACACAAATTTAAAGCATAACGTCTGAGACTTTCAAATTAAATTCATGGTATACCAATGTACTTTTTCACCTATTTTATTGATGCAACATCAGAATATTTTGTCATTCTATAATGTGTGCTTATCTCATTTATATTTATGAAATTTTAGTGACCAGTTGTGTAGCTCACTCCAGAGCTTGCAAAATGTTGAGTTTATCTTCTTTTATAGCTTTCATCTGAATAAACATTCATGTAAGAATCTTTGTCATATTTGTAAATCTTCCAGACAGTGTCTTGGGGTTTTTGAGATTCCAAAGGTGTGGAGTTTGTGGTCCCAACATACTAGTCTGCAGTGAATGACTGGAAATTCAAATTTGAAATTAAATAGAAATTAAAATAAGCTTTACTTTAAGCATTTAATACACTTTCAAACAAAAAATAGTTGGTAGACTTAGGATTGGCATATATATAAACACATACATACATATATGTGCACACATAATTACAACCACACAGACATTAAATAAAAAAATTCACTAGATGCAGACTTCAACTGCTGCTCTCCGAAGTTCAGTAGAGGGTTGAAGGTAATGCAAGTGTCATTAGGGACAAATCTATTAATTTGTGGAGGATGGACCTCAAATTTTCGTTCCAAGTAAGACATTTTCTTTTTCTTTTCTCCCAAGATAATTTTTGTCACAAATACAATGAATATAATTAGTTGTTGTTTTTTATTTTTTTAAAGATATCTGGAGGCAGATATTAAAAAAAAAACATCCCCACTCCCATTAAATAGTTGGTCACTTCATGTTCATATTTATGCTTACTGGAGACTGGATGATACAGTGTCCAAACTTCCCTGAATATATTATTGAGCTTTTTTTAGCATTTTGTTCCTTTGCAACTGAATTTCTTACTGATATTGCTATCCTGGACACATTCCACAGGTCTCAAACAATAACCTACAACTACAAACATTTGATTGTGCTCTACTGATAACTACAAAATAGCAGAAATGCACCAAAACTCTTGTGCCATGGTCTGTTGATGATTGTTTAAACCAATTAGTCACTTTTGGGACTGAGTTTTGTATTTATTCATTGTCCTGATGCTGGGTGGTGTTACTATATTAATGAATGTCATACACTCCAGAATGACTAATGTTGATATTGTGTTAATGTATGTGCAAACAATAAAATGTTTTCCCCATGCTAAAGCAATGTCATAACTACATCAGCCAGGAGTTCTGAAATCTAGTTTTGCTGTGAATTAATTTGCTGATGTCTCATCCTTCCCTGAATCATAGCTTTGTTTTGATATTTTTGCCTTCAAAAATTCACACTTGTACACTATTCCAGTTAACACAATAACTATATTGTGCATTGTATAAATAGATTAAAATCCAAGTTTAAAGATCCGTTGCTGCTGATCAAGAACTAGCTATTAATCTTTAATAAAGATGACTTAAACATTCAGATTCAAGGCAATTAAGTGTAATAACTTTTGTTTCTTGAACATGCATCTCTTTGATTTACCTAACTTCAAACAAATTGGTTCCATCTTGTGCACTTTACCTATGTAAATTAGTCTAATGGGCACTCCCACAGCAGTGCTTAAAGGACAAAATCACCTTAGCTACTGTCAGTCAGTTAAGTAATCTGTGCAATGTTTTTTTATGTCTGACCACCTTTATCTTTAAATGGCAATTAACTAAATAACTGCCCCAAAAGCATTAAGTGGGACTGCTTAATGTTAATTATTGGCATATACCATGGCATCAATAAAGGTCTATTTCTATATCTCTCTCATTTTTGCTTTTTCATAAGACACTAGAAATCATGTTTTGTGAGCATGACCATGTGCAGGGGTTTAGGAGTAAAAAAAAATCATGTTTTTTGCATGACATGTCATGTTTTGGCAGTTATGCTTTATACATTGAATAAGATCTTTTATAAAAAAATTTTAGGTGATAATGGATGGACACTTGTTTGGGTTGAAATACACATAGCTCTGGATGCTATTCACTGCATACCAATTTGTGTGGAGTTCATGGTTGCTAAAAACATTGAATTTAAAGACCCAACTATTCACAGATTTAAAAATGCCAAAAATGTAATTCTATGAAACACAAAATGTGATACCCATTGTCACAGAATAAAGCAAGAAATAACTTGGTTTCACCTTAGAACAATCTGATCATTTTCGTCGTGCATGCGTGCAATGTTACCGAGGGTGAATAATTGTTTTTCTAGTTAAGCGATTGAACTAGCATGTATCTCATCATAGATCGCTTTAAGCGAGAGACACTAAAAGCACGGCATGTATGGGTATTTTACCCTAACTAAGACTCATTCCTCTGGAGATTTAAGACAAGTTTCTTCTCTAATTGACACATTGGTCTTTTGGATCTTGTCAAGGAGTGTATGTTCTCCATTTTTGCTCTACAGCCATAGGGCTGTGCGTGTGTGTGTATGGGTGTATCAGGGTGTCGGTCTGGCCATCCTTATATCTGCATGGGGATGGAAGCAGGTGTGACCATCAAGGTCATACAAGGATGGAACTGCTGATTTGTAAACTTGTGCGCATGGTGGATCCATTAAGTGTGTGTGTGGCCAATACAAGTGTGGGCCAACCCAAGAATTCAGAGAACTGTGTGGTTTGACAATGGACATATGAACCAGGTTAAAATGTTTCGTTAACAAGTTTTTAAAAGTATTTATATTACGAGTCATACGCAGTTATTAATTGTACAGGCTGTACAAATGACTGAGTCATGAGTCATATGTTTGGTACAATTGTTATGTTGATTGATGATGTTGTTTCAGTTGAGTACATGGAACATATGGTGTGTTTCAACTGAGTACAATTGAGTTACCTTCATTACATGAGATTATATGAATCTTACCTTCATTACATGAGAATATATGAATCACATTTTTGTTTTCCCATTTGTGTATGTTTGTGTAAAGTAAATGAATGAGTCGTATGTTTAGAGCGTGAAAGAATCACACTGTATATTGTAGAGGATATACTTATTTTTATTAATTCATTTCATAAACTTCCATCTTTCATCACATTTTATTGTGTTGTCATTTAATCCAAGCATCCATTCAGGTCAATTCCTGTTACACCCATGAAAATAGATCCACAGTAGATTTAGTCACTTTCAGAAGCATGAATGAGTGTTTCCAATTATGTCTTAAAAGTCATTTTTCATGGAAAGCTATTTGTGATGGCTTTATTTATTCTAATATTAACATAATTGTATTTGCAGTGAAATAAAGGTTTCTTGAGTGAAACTACTTGAGTAATATCTTAAAATAGAATGAAGACTTTTATACAGATTGATATTAAGAGGAAAAGTGAAATTATGATACAAATCAATTTGTATTATGATCCCTGGGAAACTGTGCCATGTGTGTGAATTATATTATGTTCCCAATAAATCTGTGTCATGTGTATAAATTGTACTATGATCCCTAGAAGGCTGTGTCATGTGTTTGTGAATTATATTATGTTCCCAATAAATCAGTGTCATGTGTATAAATTGTGCTATGATCCCTAGAAGGCTGTGTCATGTGTTTGTGAATTGTATCATGATCCCTTGAATGCTGTGTCATGTGTGTGATTTGTAGTTTAATCCCTTGAATGCTGCATTGTGTTTGTCAATTACACTAAGACGCCTAGAATATGTGAATTGTGTTTTGACATAGCTCACTGTGTATGAAGACAATCAGAGTTTAAAATTTGTAGACACATAGTAAGTACCATATCATTGTTTCAGTTAAAAATAGTAGCCATTAATGAAGAAGTTACATGAATTTCAAAGCATGAATTCTAATATTGTTAATGAAGCTGATGATTCAGTCACCACTGCAAAGGGGAAAATTCATATATATATATATATATATATATATATATATATATATATATATATATATACTAGAAGAGTGTTTAATGATATCCCTGTAGGCTTACCATGAATGATTCCAGACAGTATGTCTAGATAAGTTTTGGCCTGAATGATTCCAAACAGTATGTCTAGATAAGTTTTGGCTTGAATGATCCCAGACAGTATGACTAAATAAGTTTTGGCATGAATGATTCCAGACAGTATGTCTAGATAAGTTTTGGCCTGAATGATTCCAAACAGTATGTCTAGATAAGTTTTGGCTTGAATGATCCCAGACAGTATGACTAAATAAGTTTTGGCATGAATGATCCCAGACAGTATGTCTAGACAAGTTTTCAGATAGCAAATGTGGCCTTGTAGTTTAACTTGTATGAATTTTGACTGAAAGCACCTACCGGTAATACTGGCAACAGAGAATAATGAACCTTTCTACCAGACCCAGCTGGTGGAGATCTCATGGAGGCATATAAGAGTCTGGTTTAATGAGACAATGCATGTATGGAGATTTAAAGGGAACCCAGTGTTTTGGCTGTGTCCATGCACTGATGTACTCCATCCCCATATGGACCAAGTTGCAAAGACTTTAACATAAAACTTTAACATTTCTGATTCCACTGCTTTTGCTGGAAAAAGCGATACCTCTGTCTCAACATGCTAATGCAGATGAGACAATTACCTATGTGTGAGACCAAAGCTGGAGTTCTGTGTACAAGTGTAATTATTTAGACACAATTTGATGAAGAAGTGTTTTGAAACCTGCATGATTCTGAACAAGAAGAAATTAGCTGAAGTAAAGGATGGCATTAGTGGTCCATCAATTGTGGTCACCATATGAATTTATTAAATAAGATCATACCATGCTGCATTGGTCCTTGTAGTTGAAGATGCTGACCTCCAAGGTCACTGCTTCTCCCCTCACCACAGAATAGGGCAAGTTGAAGGACAGGAAGAATGGTTGGAATGAGGTAATGTTGGCTGACAAGGATACACCCACACCCTCTGACAGACTGGTACAAAGTGTATTTCCCACCCAGGTAGTAATGGTGTCAGGGATAATATGATTTAGAAGCAGATTACCACTGGCACTGATAATTAATGTAAAAAATAATTAGACAAAGTAAGTGATAACAGACAATGTATTAAATTCTTTTTCAAGAACAAAATAATGTGTCAATTACAATAACTGTAAATGTGTTTATTGTCTCACTTTTGGCTTATACCAAGGAATTTTGAATGTTCACTACTGTCCCTTAATTTTACAAATCTAATTTAGAATCTTACAAGCATCTTTATCAACTTTTATATAAAAAAAAAAATTGTAACAATGTACAGACTATCAACCAAAATTGTAACAATGTACAGACAATGGAGGGAAGGGAAATAATGAAGATGCATCACTGTGACCTCTAAATCTCAATGTTTCTTTTTTCAATATAATGATTTTTCATCCCATTAATATTATATTAACAAACATTATAACTTTTGATATAAACCTGTTGATGATACATCCTGCAAGTACTTTATTAAATATTTTGTTAGTGTTTGTTAATTTATAGAAAGTCCACGACTGATATGAAGAGAGGTTATATACAAAGCAACCTTCATTTGATAACTGTTTATAAGATATTGTTTCTTCTAAGAAAACAGAGGATCATACAATGGTTTTCCCATCATGAAAAATTCATTACTCAAGTTTAATTATTTCTTATTTTATGAATATGGGAAGCAAAAACAATCAAATTATGGAATTAATTCATAACTTTTTAATACAAAACAATCAATGAGGAAAGAATCTTCTTTTCAGATGGCATAATAATCTTATTCAATGAACTGCCTTAGAAATGGTATAGAAATACAGAGTGTATTCAGCTATCCATGACATTACAATTTTCTTTTTGAGTCACATCATGACAAAAACATTAATGTACATGTGTGGAATACTGAAATCAAGAGATGTCTACACAAATCTTGTAATGTTTCACAGATATCTGTTGCAGGGATTTTACATATTCGACCAAATGACTTACGGAATCTCCTCTAGGTCCCACAGCCAAGTTTCTGGGAAATAATCTCGAAGACTTTTAACAGCAGAACTGTCATCATCACTAGTGGGGTAGTCTGAAGAAAAAGAACACAACTTTCCTAAAACTCTCTGTTTAAAAACACAAATAATGTTTGCTCTAAAAAAATAATTGATTATAGTGAATAGTAAACATGCCACTTTAAATGAAGATGTCAACCTACAGTACAGCTCATGTGATTTTTCAATTCCCCACATTTCACGGAAGGGTGGAGAGAGAATGGAAGAGATTAAAATTAATACCATCCACCATCTCTCCATGCATTCTGACACAGTCACTGCAATGTCTCACGAAGAATAACTTTCTCACAGAGTTGCATCTAATGACCTTTGCAGAGTGGGTGTGGTCTCAATAAAATAGGTCTGGTTTACTTTTTATGACCCATGCAAGCATGAGGCTCAGAGTGTGAGAGAGGCACCAATTTATTTGCATCATTATCTCTTTGGGAGCAATTGGCTTACATTTTTTATACTGGAAAAATATGATCATTCAGTTAATTAAACACTTTGCAATTCTAGCAAAGATAATGTATGGTTCATAATGCCCAATCAAATTTGAGATAATATTAACATTATGACACTGCCTTGCAAACTTAATTCATACAACATTTTGCATGATTCATTTTTTCTTTAATACTGTGTTACTGGAATCTACAAATGCATTCATGTCCTTATTTCTGTTGAAGTTAATGCAATATGGTTTTTAACAATCAAATTAAAGTCAGTGATATTGTACTCCCTGCAGTAAAAAGAATCATAAATGTTGAACAAAAAAAATAACAAAATCACTTCATACATGACTGAGGTGAGATGATTACCCCATGCATGAGTTTTCATTAACATAATGAAGTTAAGTTCATTTTATAGTCAGTTTCTGTATGTTGTGAAGAAAAGAAGCTGCATTCAAGCACTTAATAACATACCTGTATGAATGGGCATTTCATTCTTTCCATGGGTGGTCTTCATTCACTGTCTGTTCAAATGTCAGTCAGTAATGCCGACCAGCCCCTCCATGGTGGAGTTGCTAATGTCATGCCAGCTGAGGCATAGAAGTGATTTGAAGGAGTTGATCCCTCCATCGTGAAGCACTATTGCACAGCAAAAGTGGAAGGGAGTAAGTGTGAAGACTCAAAAAATTGCATGAGCTTTACTGTAAGTGAAAAGAGCTAGGGCTGTATCCAATACAGAGGACATTTTGCTTAAAATGGGTGGGATCTAGTATAGTTCTATTGAACTACTTATATATAAACAGAGTTGAATTGCATTATCATTTTCTTTTTCTCTTTTCAAATTGTGTCCATAATAAATTATAAAGTATACAATACTTGTCTTTAGCATCAATATATACAGATGTCTGGTTTAGAAAAACTTCAATAAAAAAATTAGCTTTAACCATTTTTAAATTTACCTGTATAAACAGGCCCAGGTATTGCACCAGATAATCCAGGTGGCCCAGCAACATCAGCAAGGATGCTGTAATCAGGAGCATCAATTCCATTCTTACTGCTGCATGGCCGTGTCTCCAGGTCCAAATCTGTCACTGCTACCAGGCCTGACCTCTAGAGAACAAACGATTAATCACAAATGTCTTGCCTATCATACCAGCAAAACATGTGTGTTTGATTTGTCTTACTTTCATTGATGTGTATTCATCTTTGCATTCAACTTGAGAACATCAAAGTGAATTCAAGAATGATACAAAGTTGCACATTAAAATTAACTCAAATAAAGTAACTCAGGTGCACTCAAAATGTGCACACAATTCATTAGTTATTATATCAATATAAAAGCAGTGTATCAAGATTATTTGTAAAATGATGTGTATTGGATTCATTAGGATGCCATATGCAACTAAATTATGTGTAATGGATTGATTAAAATGCCATATGTAACTAAATGATGTGTAATGGATTGATTAAGATGCCTTATATAACTAAATGATGTTTGAATGAATTGATTAAGATACCATACATAACTAAATGATGTGTAATGGATTGATTAAAATGCCAAATGTAACTAAATGATGTGTAATGGATTAAGATGCCATATTTAACTAAATGATGTGTAATGGATTGATTCAGATGCCACATGTAACTAAATGATGTGTAATGGATTGATTAAGATGCCTTATATAACTAAATGATGTGTAACATATTCATCAAGATGCCATATGTAACTAAATGATGTTTGAATGGATTGATTAAGATGCCATATGCAACTAAATGATGTGTAATGGATTGATTAAAATGCCATATGTAACTAAATGATGTGTAATGGATTGATTAAAATGCCATATATAATTAAATGATGTGTAATGGATTGAATAAATTAAGATGACATATGTAACTAAATGATGTTTGAATGGATTGATTAAAATGCCATATGTAACTAAATGATGTGTAATGGATTGATTAAGATCCCTTCTATAACTAAATGATGTGTAATGGATTCATTAAGATGCCATATGTAACTAAATGATGTTTGAATGGATTGATTAAGATGCCATATGTAACTAAATGATGAGTAATGGATTGATTAAGATGCCATATGTAACTAAATGATGTGTAATGGATTGATTAAAATGCCATATATAATTAAATGATGTGTAATGGATTGAATAAATCAAGATGCCTTATATAACTAAATGATGTGTAACATATTCATCAAGATGCCATATGTAACTAAATGATGTTTGAATGGATTGATTAAGATGCCATATATAACTAAATGATGTGTAATGGATTTATTAAAATGCCATATGTAACTAAATGATGTGTAATGGATTGATTAGGATCCCTTCTATAACTGAATGATGTGTAATCAATTCATTAAGATGCCATATCTAACTAAATGATGTGCAATGGATTGATTAAGATGCCTTATATAACTAAATGATCTGTAATGGATTGATTAAGATGCCATATATAATTAAATGATATGTAATTGATTGAATAAATTAAGATGCCATATGTAACTAAATGAAGTTTGAACGGATTGATTAAGATGCCATATGTAAATAAATGATGTGTAATGGATTGATTAAAATGCCATATGTAGCTAAATCATGTGTAATGGATTGATTAAGATGCCATATATAACTAAATGATGTTTGAATGGATTGATTAACATGCCATATATAATATAACTAAATGATGTTGTAATGGATTAAGATGTCATATGTAACTAAATGATGTGTAATGGATTTATTAAGATGCCATATGTAACCAAATGATGTGTAATGGATTGACTAATATGCCTTATATAACTAAATGATGTGTAATGGATTGATTAAGATGCCTTATGTAACTAAATGATGTGTAATGGATTGATTAAGATGCTTTATATCACTAAATGATGTATAATGGATTGATTAAGATGCTTTATATCACTAAATGATGTGTAATGGATTGATTAAGATGCCTTATCTAACTAAATGATGTGTAATGGATTGATTAAGATGCCATATGTAACTAAATGATTTGTAATGGATTGATTAAGATGCCATATGTAACTAAATGATGTGTAATGGATTGATTATGATGCCTAATATAACTAAATGATGTGTAATGAATTGATTAAGATGCCATATATAACTAAATGATGTTGTAATGGATTGATTAAGATGCCTTGTATAACCAAATGATGTTGTAATGGATTGATTAAGATGCCATATATAACTAAATGATGTGCAATGGATTGATCAAAATGCCATATGAAACTAAATGATGTGCAATGAATTGATTAGTATGCCATAGATAACTAAATGATGTTGCAATGGATTGATTAAGATGCCTTGTATAACCAAATGATGTGTAATGGATTGATTAAGATGCCATATATAACTAAATGATGTGCAATGGATTGATTAAGATGCCATATATAACTAAATGATGTGTAATGGATTGATTAGGATGCCATATGTAACTAAATGATGTGTAATGGATTGATTAAGATGCCATATGTAACTAAATGATGTGTAATGGATTGATTAAGATGCCTTATATAACTAAATGATGTTTGAATGAATTGATTAAGATACCATATATAACTAAATAATGTGTAATGGATTGATTAAAATGAAAAATGTAACTAAATGATGTGTAATGGATTAAGATGCCATATATAACTAAATGATGTGTAATGGATTGATTTAGATGCCACATGTAACTAAATGATGTGTAATGGATTGATTGAGATGCCTTATATAACTAAATGATGTGTAATGGATTGATTAAGATGCCATATATAACTAAATGGTGTGTAATGGATTGATTAAGATGCCATACATAACTAAATGATGTGTAATGGACTGATTACGATGCTGTATGTAACTAAATGATGAGTAATGGATTGATTAAGATGCCATATATACCTAAATGATGTGTAATGGATTAAGATGCCTTATAAAACTAAATGATGTGTAATGGATTGATTAAGATGCCATATGTAATTAAATGATGTTTGAATGGATTGATTAAGATGCCTTATATAACTAAATGATGTGTAATGGATTGAATAAGATGCCCTATATATCTACATGATGTTTGAATGGATTGATTAAGATGCCTTATATAACTAAATGATGTGCAATGGATTGATTAAGATGCCATATGTAATTAGTGTGTAATGGATTGATTAAAATGCCATATGTAATTAAATGGTGTATAATGGATTGATTAAGATGCCATATATAACTAGATGATGTTGTAATGGATTGATTAAGATGCCATATGTAACTAAATGATGTGTAATGGATTTATTAAGATGACTTATAAAACTAAATGATGTTTGAATGGATTGATTAAGATGCCATATGTAAATAAATGATGTGTAATGGATTGGTCAAAATGCCATATGTAGCTAAATAATGTGTAATGGATTGATTAAGATGCCTTATATAACTAAATGATGTGTAATGGAATGATTAAGATGCCTAATATAACTAAATAATGTGTAATGGATTGATTAAGATGCCTTATATAACTAAATGATGTGTAATGAATTGATTAAGATGCCTTATATCCTAATTGATGTTGTAATGGATTGATTAAAATGCCTTATATAACTAAATGATGTTGTAATGGATTGATTAAGATGCCTTATATAACTAAATGATGTGTAGTGGATTGATTAAGATGCCTTATATAACTAAATGATGTGTAATGGATTGATTAAGATGCCATATGTAAAAAAATGATGTGTAATGGATTGATTAAGATGCAGTATGTAAATAAATGATGTGTAATGGATTGATTAAGATGCCATATATAACTAAATGATGTTGTAATGGATTGATTAAGATGCCTTATATACCTAATTGATGTTGTAATGGATTGATTAAGATGCCTTATATAACTAAATGATGTGTAATGGATTGATTCAGATGCCTTAGATACCTAATTGATGTTGTAATGGATTGATTAAGATGCCATATGTAACTAAATGATGTGTAATGGATTGATTAAGATGCCATATATAACTGAATGATGTGTAATGGATTGATTCAGATGCCTTATATAACTAAATGATGTGTAATGGATTGATTAAGATGCCTTATATAACTAAATGATGTGTAATGGATTGATTCAGATGCCATATGTAACTAAATGATGTTTGAATGGATTGATTAAGATGCCATGTGTAACTAAATGATGTGTAATGGATTGATTAAGATGCCTTATATAACTAAATGATGTCTAATAGATTGATTAAGATGCCATATGTAACTAAATGATGTTTGAATGAATTGATTAAGATGCCTTTTATAACTAAATGATGTTTGAATGGATTGATTAAGATGCCATAAGTAACTAAATGATGTGTAATTGATTGATTAAAATGCCATATATATAACTAAATGATGTTGTTATGGATTGATTAAAATGCCATATATAACTAAAGGATGTTGTTATGGACTGATTAAGATGCCTAATATAACTAAATGATGTTTGAATGGATTGATTAAGATGCCTTATAAAAGTAAATGATGTTTGAATGGATTGATTAAGATGCCATATGTAACTAAATGATATGTAATGGATTGATTAAGATGCCATATATAACTAAATGATGTTGTAATGGATTGATTAAGATGCCATATATAACTAAATGATGTGTAGTGGATTAATTAAGATGCCATATATAACTTAATGATGTGTAATGGATTGATTAAGATGCCATATGTAACTAAATGATGTTGTAATGGATTGATTAAGATGCCATATATAACTAAATGATGTGTAGTGGAGTGATTAAAATGCCTTATATAACTAAATGATGTGTAATGGATTGATTAAGATGCCATAGATAACTAAATGATGTTGTAATGGATTGATTAAGATGCCATATATAACTAAATGATGTGTAATGGATTGATTAAGATGCCTTATATAACTAAATGATGTGTAATGGATTGATTAAGATGCCATATGTGAATAAATAATGTGTAATGGATTGATTGAAATGCCATATGTAGCTAAATGATGTGTAATGGATTGATTAAGATGCCTCATATAACTATATAATGTGTGATGGATTGATTAAGATGTCTTATATAATTAATGATGTTTGAATGAATTGATTAAGATGCCTTATATAACTAAATGATGTTTGAATGAATTGATTAAGATGCCTTATATAACTAAATGATGTTTGAATGAATTGATTAAGATGCCTTATGTAACTAAATGATGTTTGAATGAATTGATTAAGATGCCATATGTAAATAAATGATGTTTGAATGAATTGATTAAGATGCCTTACGTAACTAAATGATGTTTGAATGAATTGATTAAGATGCCTTATATAACTAAATGATGTTAGAATGGATTGATTAAGATGCCTTATATAACTAAATGCTGTGTAATGGATTGATTAAGATGCCTTATGTAACTAAATGATGTGTAATGGATTGATTAAGATGCCATATGTAAATAAATGATGTGTAATGGATTGATTGAAATGCCATATGTAGCTAAATGATGTGCAATGGATTGATTAAGATTCCTTATATAACTAAATGATGTGTAATGGATTGAATAAAAATACCATAGATAATTAAATGATGTTGTAATGGATTGATTAAGATGCCATATATAACTAAATGATGTGTAATGGATTGATTAAGATGCCTTATATAACTAAATGATGTGTAATGGATTGATTAAGATGCCTTATATAACTAAATGATCTGTAATGGATTGATTAAGATGCCATATGTAACTAAATGATGTGTAATGGATTGATTAAGATGCCTTATATAACTAAATGATCTGTAATGGATTGATTAAAATGCCATATATAACTAAATGATGTGTAATGGATTGATTAAGATGCCATATGTAACTAAATGATTTTTGAATGGATTGATTAAGATGCCTTATATAACTAAATGATGTGTAATGGATTGATTAAGATGCCATATGTAACTAAATGATTTTTGAATGGATTGATTAAAATGCCTTATATAACTAAATGATGTGTAATGGATTGATTAAGATGCCATATGTAACTAAATGATTTTTGAATGGACTGATTAAGATGCCTTATATAACTAAATGATGTGTAATGGATTGATTAAGATGCCATATGTAACTAAATGATTTTTGAATGGATTGATTAAGATGCCTTATAGAACTAAATGATGTGTAATGGATTGATTAAGATGCCATATGTAACTAAATGATGTGTAATGGATTGATTAAGATGCCATATGTAACTAAATGATGTGTAATGGATTGATTAAGATGCCATATGTAACTAAATGATTTTTGAATGGACTGATTAAGATGCCTTATATAACTAAATGATGTGTAATGGATTGATTAAGATGCCATATGTAACTGAATGATTTTTGAATGGATTGATTAAGATGCCTTATATAACTAAATAATGTTTGAATGGATTGATTAAGATGCCATATGTAACTAAATGATTTTTGAATGGACTGATTAAGATGCCTTATATAACTAAATGCTGTGTAATGGATTGATTAAGATGCCTTATATAACTAAATGATGTGTAATGGATTGATTAAGATGCCATATGTAACTAAATGATGTGTAATGGATTGATTAAGATGCCATATGTAACTAAATGATTTTTGAATGGACTGATTAAGATGCCTTATATAACTAAATGATGTGTAATGGATTGATTAAGATGCCATATGTAACTAAATGATTTTTGAATGGATTGATTAAGATGCCTTATATAACTAAATAATGTTTGAATGGATTGATTAAGATGCCTTATATAACTAAATAATGTTTGAATGGATTGATTAAGATGCCATATGTAACTAAATGATTTTTGAATGGACTGATTAAGATGCCTTATATAACTAAATGCTGTGTAATGGATTGATTAAGATGCCTTATATAACTAAATGATGTGTAATGGATTGATTAAGATGCCATATGTCAATAAATGATGTGTAATGGATTGATTGAAATGCCATATGTAGCTAAATGATGTGCAATGGACTGATTAAGATGCCATATGTAACTAAATGATGTGTAATGGATTGATTAAGATGCCATATGTAACTAAATGATTTTTGAATGGACTGATTAAGATGCCTTATATAACTAAATGATGTGTAATGGATTGATTAAGATGCCATATGTAACTAAATGATTTTTTAATGGATTGATTAAGATGCCTTATATAACTAAATAATGTTTGAATGGATTGATTAAGATGCCTTACATAACTAAATAATGTTTGAATGGATTGATTAAGATGCCATATGTAACTAAATGATTTTTGAATGGACTGAATAAGATGCCTTATATAACTAAATGCTGTGTAATGGATTGATTAAGATGCCTTATATAACTAAATGATGTGTAATGGATTGATTAAGATGCCATATGTAAATAAATGATGTGTAATGGATTGATTGAAATGCCATATGTAGCTAAATGATGTGCAATGGATTAAGATGCCATATGTAACTAAATGATGTGTAATGGATTGATTAAGATGCCATATGTAACTAAATGATTTTTGAATGGACTGATTAAGATGCCTTATATAACTAAATGATGTGTAATGGATTGATTAAGATGCCATATGTAACTAAATGATTTTTTAATGGATTGATTAAGATGCCTTATATAACTAAATAATGTTTGAATGGATTGATTAAGATGCCTTACATAACTAAATAATGTTTGAATGGATTGATTAAGATGCCATATGTAACTAAATGATTTTTGAATGGACTGATTAAGATGCCTTATATAACTAAATGCTGTGTAATGGATTGATTAAGATGCCTTATATAACTAAATGATGTGTAATGGATTGATTAAGATGCCATATGTAAATAAATGATGTGTAATGGATTGATTGAAATGCCATATGTAGCTAAATGATGTGCAATGGACTGATTAAGATGCCTTATATAACTAAATGTGAGAGAGTCAGAATGGAGTAGAATGTAAAGATCTTACATCACATGGATCACAAAATTTAAAGTTACATACGATGGACTCTGCAGATTTTCTTTGCATTAAGCATAGCGGCATCTGGAATATGCACTTCATAAACAATGCTTTCATTGGAACATAATTTGATTTGCATCCTACTGAATCATGATAAAAAGTTTGTGTTATGACATACTGTATTAACAAGAATATGTTGTGATATTGGATAGGTATCAATGTACACCTATAGTCTACAACAGGTAAGTTGGTCAGTAATGTGGCCTTGCATTATTAAATTATCCATATACTGTATCTCATATAGGAATAAGTACAGGTTTCCATCTTACCTTAAATGCCAAAATAGACTCCATGCATTCACTATGGAACTAATATAGGAATAAGTACAGGTTCCCATCTTACTTTAAATGCCAAAATAGACTCCATGTATTCATTATAGAACTAATATGGGAATAAGTACAGGTTCCCATCTTAATTAAAATGCCAAAGTAGACTCCAGATAGTCACTATAGAACTGATATTAAAATAAGTACAAGTTCCCAGCTTACTTTAAATGCCAGAAAAGAATCTGGATATTCACAATAGAACTGATGTAGGAATAAGAACAGGTTTCCATCTTACTTTAAATGTGAGAAGAGACTCCAGATATTCACTATAAAACTGATGTAGGAATAAGTACAGGTTTCCATCTTACTTTAAATGCCAGAAAAGACTACAGATATTCACTATAGAACTGATGTAGGAATAAGTACAGGTTTCCATCTTACTTTAAATGCCAGAAGAGAATCCAGATATTCACTATAGAACTGCATAATACTCCTCTTTTTCCTGCCAAGGAATGGATTCAGGCCAATATCACTTAGTTCCTCAATTCCTGGGGGACCTAATGACAAAACAAGACATGTTGAAAATACTCGCTTGTATATTTCTTCACAATGAGAGTAAAAAGAAAGCCAAATGACTTTCCAAGCCTAAGTATTCCAAAAATTATCTATATTATGGAATCATCTACTACGTATCAGTCCATTATATCTATACTTCAACTTTTTCTATGATATTTACATTCAAGACAATCTGAATAAACACTACTTTTCTGTTATGAAAATCTGCAACATTTGGCATAGAACCAGATGACTGGGTCATGGTTGATAGATTGTCAGAGGACTGGAATAGAGGATTGGGTGATAGGTGGTAGACTGTCAAAGGATCCAAGGATTTGAGGATTTAGTTACAGGTGAAAGACTGTCTGAGGACCTAAGGATTTGTGGAATGGGTTATAGGTGGTAAACTATCAGAGGACTTGAGGATTTCTGGATTGGGTTATAAGTGTTAGACTGTCAGAGGACCTGAGGATTTGTGGATTGGGTTACAAGTGGTAGACTGTCAGAGGACCTGCTGATTTGTGGACTGGATTACAGGTGGTAGACTGTCAGAGGACATGGGTACCCGGTTACAGGTGGTAGACTGTCAGAGGACATGGGGATTGGGTGATAAGTGGTAGACTATCAGAGGACATGAGCAAATCTCACATGTATGAAAGCGTAAAATGTTGTTTACAGTGATCCACTTAAGTTATGGTCATGTTATGCTGAAAATAACATTTGCATTATAAGTTTGGAAACCGTAAGATGACAGTGTGAGACAAAGACCTCAAAACTAAAACACTGTGTACCTATCAATCAGATATAGGTTATTCTGTCTTATTTTGCTGTCCTTTGTCCATAAATAACATTACTGGGAGATATCAACATGCCTACTGATCTACATCAAAATAGTTACACATCATTTATCAGTACTATGCAAACTTACTACAATTCATAAACTTTACAATTTACAAGAGAGCTTTCAAATAAGATATAGAGCATAAACTAAATTTAAGCTTTCAATTAAAGCAAACATAAATATTAATCCTGCATGAAAATTTAAATAGTTCAAATATAAATTTGGAATAGCTCATCATCATGAAGATATTAATTTTGTGGTAACATGAAAACTACCCACACAAGAGACAAAACATTCAGTGGTGAGCCATCCACACATTAACTGGTTTTCTTCCAGTTCCTTCTGATTAGAAAACTTTTCCACCATGTGCAACTACAAGATGTACCTAACAAAAGTCTTGAATTAGAGTTCTACAATCAAAGTAAAATAGATAAAACCTAACATAAGGATAGTTGCCCTACCTACTGGGACAGGAAGATGTAATAATGTCCTTTTGTCCTTTTGGTCAAGGCAGTAATCCCAGTTAGAAATGTGATTAGATGTCAAATCATAGGATTCCATGATATCCATCATGTCTGCCCACTGCAGCAAGTTGTTCCTACTGAACAGGTGAACACTCTGGTCAACCACTCCAATGGCACAAAGTGACCCTGGTGAAGCTGAGATGGTTAAGGTCACATTGCTCCCAGGATGTGTTATATTCTGCTCATATTGCATTCTGACCTGAAGAAGAAAAACATGGAAGAAAATTCTGATATATAATGGGTAATGCTATTTCCTGAGCTGGATAATATTGTTTTATACAGGCTGGCTGACCAAAAATGTTCTGAAAATTGTGGAATTCCTGTTCCTATAGTGCAATTATACAGCTGATATAACATTTTTTCTTTAAATTGGAACTGCTTGAGATAGTGACCAGAAATATATTTTTGTTCTTCCAGTTGCTAATAAATGTACTTCATTTTGCTGATCAAGACAAAGAGGATGACATAACTGCAAACTACAATGAAGTTTGAACTTGGTATATGGCATGGAATTGATTCCTCCTGCAGCTGTTGTGATGTTGACCTTTGACTTTTAAATTTGAAATCAACAGGGGTGTTCTTTGTCTCAGATGGAAGCTATTTTTTGTGATAACCATTTTTCTCTTTCAGTTTTACTATCCTTGACCTCTGACCTACTGATCTCAAAGTGAAGAAGTGCCTTTCTTGTCTCAAATGCAAGTCATCCAAAACATCTGGACATGGTTATGGCATAAGACTTGAGTTATACTGTGGAGAAGATTTTCCTTCTTGGAGCTTCTGACCTTGACTTTGACCTTTTAACTTCAAAATCAACAGATATCTTTTTTGTCTCAAATGCAAACCGTCACAATAGTGTAGTCAAGGTATGTGGTACAGAACTTAAGAAAATTTGTCGGAATCATTTTTCCTTCTTTATGAGTTTTCCTTGTATCAAATGCAAGCTAGTTATTTTGATCTCCCAAAATGGTGTTTTCCTTGCCACAAAAGCAAACCATCGACAAAGTCTGATCAAAGTAGCAGAAAAAGAACTCAAGATATTATGTAGAAACCATTTGTCTCCTTTAAGTCACTGTGACCTTGACCTTCAGACCCCCAAGTCAACAGGTCTCTTTCTTATCTAAAATTTAATCCAGTTACAAAGTTTGGTAAGGAATTCCTTCTTTCCATCCCTATTTCCTTCAACTTTCTTAGCATGATAATGGTAATGTTGGAGAACAGAGTTGCTGTGCAGGAATGAAATAAAGAAAAGACAGATGTACAGATGATTAGATGGATGGACAACTTTATAACATGATGTACTCTTCCTTATGGTACATGTATAAAAATTGGTAATCTCCCTGAAGAATTTCCCCACTGAGAGTATGTACTTTCTTGAAGTTTTCTCCCCTGGATTTTTGACATCATTCTTAACCACCAGTTTCTTGTCATTATTATTCTGTAAACATTAATGGTAAATCTCAATATTCTGTTATTGTCACTCTCAATTTTGCACCAGTTTCCTCCAAAAGTGAATGAAAAATATTGAAGTAATGTATTTCATAAAATATCATGGAAAGTTAATTTTTAAGCAAATTATGTTTTTCCAAGAATACTTAACTGATCACTTTCATGTTAGAGCTATAAACCTGTTACCTCCCAAATCCAGCCCTACTAAAATGACAAAAATTTGTGCTTTTTGTATACATCATATAGATAAGGGCAATAACTCTTACCCACTAACTCCTCTTGTTGCCATCAGATGTTGCTGAGTGAAATACAAATGAGGATGCTCGTATGGTGGGGTGGCTGGAGGGTTTTAAAATAATGTATATAATATTCCGTACCAAGACATGGTGGGTAAGCAAAGGCCCAAAATTCTCCAAAACTGATTGACAGTGCATCCACAACTCAAGCTTCTGGGTCCAGAACTGGACAGATGAAGGTAAACAACTTGTGATTCCACCTTCTCATAAAAAGATCAATCATCGGACAACCCCAATGTGCACAAATTCAATGAAAGACTGAATGTTGGAGGGACCATTCTGTATGAATGACTTTACTCTTTCTGATTAGAATGTAGGCCAGGACACTGAGTCTGTGTCTAATTTGTACATTGATATCAAGATGGTCACAACAACATAGAAACTGCCAAACCAGAATATACATGTGATTCGGCCACCCACCATTTGAGGAGGTAGGTCACCACTATGGAGTTGTCTAATATAGTTAGGACTGTTTTCCATGACAGGCAATTGATGACACCCTTCATTTCAAGAAGGTTGACGTGGAGAGGCAGTTCTAACATGGCTACCACATGCTACTGGCTTTATTGGAGCCTGGAAACTTTCAAATGGGGCTTCTCCAAAAGGATTCCTGTCATGAGCCAACTGTGGCTGTACCAGTGATTGTACTTCATTTGTGATCCTGACCTTTTGATTAAGTGGACCGGAAAATGGGCACCCTTTAGCCAGCAAGGTCATCTGTAAGGGGCGCATTATATGATGGCCCAGCAGGATCAAGACTGCTGTCACACTAGATAATGTAAGGAGTTGCAAGAACTCTCTTGCTGAAATCAAAGTCATGTTGGAAATGGACTTGACAAAGTTCAATGATCCATATTACACCATTCAATAGGGAGTCTTACCAGACTGAGATTGGTGATAAACTCCATACCCTGAGATGGACACAACACTGGGATGGATGAAGGTCAGACATTTGCCAGTTCACAAAAAAATTGAGATGATTCTAAAGGGAGAGAAGATCATTTCTACCCTTGAAAAGAATAGAACTTACCATTTGTTTCTGGAGGATGTCAGCCAAGTAAATGCTGTCACTGTAGATAAAGTTGACTGGAACTGGGTGACAATGCAATCCATGATTTTGGTCTAGAACTGGGGCCTGAGCTTAGCAGAAGACTGCATTGATCAAGGCGACTCAGATTGGCCACAACTTTTGTACATGTGAAAGCCTTCAATAAATCCACAAGATTGTGGTTTTCACACAATCTCAAATGCAGTTTTGTTGATGAGCAACCGTATCTCCTGTTGTAGAATATCATCCTTCTCATATTCTGATGGTACATCTTTTAGAAGGAGAGAGGAAGAAAGAGGACAGGGTTGAATTAATAAAATCTGAGGTCTCTCTAAAATTATCTCGATCACCCATTTATTCTGAGGAAATAGACTAATGCATAGAGATTGGAGTTGCGTGAAACTGGTGCCCACCAGTAGGCTGTCTGTGGGCAGTGGGGTTGGTAGGTCTGTGTTAACAATTAAGCAGTCTGAAGGAGGAGAAACTTGGTTTCTTGAAGCCACCCTCTCTATAATGTTGCCTCCTAAACTAGTTAGGATGTTGCCTCCTTGTATTAAGCAGGGAGCAAGACTGAACCTGTGATGTAAACAACCCCTTTTCCTTGCTTGCTCATTGTCCATCCACGGCATGGGACAGATTGGTCTTGAAAGACTGCTGGGTGGACAACAAGTTGGATGAACAGTTCCTGCCTGCCTCTAAACTGTTTCAATTTTGTCCCCCAAAGAGTTATAGTGAGCCAGATGGCATATGCCAGGTTATGATGTGGCTTGAGCAATTTGGATTTAATGCATTACATTATATCAGATCTAGATTTGCAGAGGTAGTCAGAACATTGCCATGGAATGGTGAGCTGCCCTATTAATAGCTCAAGCAATTTGGGCTACTGCCTCCCAGGCATGCTCAATGTCCAATTTATACACAAGTCAGAAAATCATCAATGAGGCTAAGTCTAATATGTCACAGACATAGCAACATTTCAAATCAGCTTTGATGTGGCATGAAATACATTCTTGTCCACTTTATAAGGCAGTGTGACAGACTTGTGGACAGTTGCTAAATTCTTATCCAGAAGTGTTAGTTCAGAATGGAAGGTGTTGGAATGTGATTTGTACCAGTGAAATGAAAATGTTGCTGGTACTTGGCTTTTGGAAAAGAAAGCCTTAGCATTCCCTGAATCACAGGTTCTTCCAGACAGTCATTAATTTCTCTGATCTTTAATGGACTAGGGAAACAGCAGGAAGGATGGAGTCTTTAATCCACCAAAACTTTGACTTTATAGTCATGCATGGTGATAGTGGGTGGAGGGCATTCTGAAACTGACAATGCCCAGTATATCTTTCATGGCAGCCTTAAGCTGAACTCAATCTGTTCCTCAGATGGATCTGAATAAGTTAGTTGTTCAGGTGAATCTTCATGCTCGTCCTGAGATGAGGACAAGGTAAGGAAAAAGTTAATTTTGTACACACCAAATATGACTCTGTGCCTTCCCTGGCTTTAAATCTCTGGCATTTATTGCACTTTATTGAAATGTTTCACTGAAACAACACAAGAATACAAAAAATAATTAACAAAGTAGTAATGTTAATAAGTTACTTAAACAACACCAGTAACTGATTGAGCAAACCAGAAGCAGTGCATGCAAAAACATGAATGAAAATATCCATTAGCAACAGCATATTGTACCATGCAGTCTAATACAGTAGATAAAGTCAGTAAAATTCACTAAAATGTTGGAAAAAATTCAATAAATAATGTATTCCGCCTGTAGAGGAATGATTCAATTTCTGGATTGATGGCTAAAAATCACATTGATAATGGCATGGATTGAGAGGAGAATTTTTGTACAATGCTGACAGTATGACAGTGAATCTTAATAACTACACATGGTGGCAGCCAGGGGAGGTAATGGCAATTGGTATTGCCATTATTCTATATGTTGTAGGCAGAAATGACAAATGTGCATCTTTTTTTTAGTAGGGCTGGATTTGGGAGGTAGTTGGCTTATATCCCTAATATTTACATCATTCAGCATTTGAAGGAGAAATATATAAATACAGCCCCTAAAGGCTGTTCCAGAAATATCATATCTATGATATAATGGAGGCAAAATATATCTTAATTTGAGTTGTAAAAATATTGACCTATTTAAGCTGTTTTCCAATGGCATCATAAAAATGACCATACTTGGTGCTAATCTGAAAACGTATTATTGTAAACTGCATCATGTTTCTATTAAATAGGTGATTTCATACCATACTTACCCGATTTGATGTGGACATATGCATTTAACTCATCCTGAAAAGGTCAAGGTATTCAAACTGATGCCATTTTGCCAAACGGATTTTCTCTGCAGGGTTGGGCAGGTTCCAACATTTTGGGACAATTTTGGTCATGTACAGTAATTTGTCTGAAATAATTTACTTGTATTTCTAAAATGTTTTTTTTCTAAAAGGCTTCTTCATTTATTAATTATAGGCAACACAACATTTGCAAATTATAATGCAAATGATAGTAGCATATAACCAATGAAGACTGATCACCCATGTAAGGCTATACTAACTTCTAGTCACTACTATCTGGTGCTGCAAATTTTACCTTACAAGTGTCTTGACCTTTTGAGAATCAGTGGAGGAAGTAATGATGTGAAATTACAGAAGCTCAAAACCCATTTTGAATGAATATATCATTTTATGCAGCAGCAGATATCACATGTGATGCCATTTTGTATTAATTATTCATGCTATCAACTGACCCAAAACTGTATGCATGCAAATTTTCTATGCCTTCTCTACATCTGAAAGAAAAGATTAAAGACTTCCTAATTTCCTTTGATTTCAGTACCAAAACAGATCTCCTCGATTTCAGCAATCATACCACTCCTTGTTACAAACCTTATTTCCAAAGCAGGGTTCCACTTTGAAATCAACAGAGCCAGCCACCATTTCTCCTACATTTGTGATGTAGTAAACAAGAACTCGACCAGTGGGGGACATTTCTGGGATCACAGGAATTTGAATTGTCAGTCGTTTATACTCTCTATGCTTTTCCTCCTCTTTTTCCTCTTCTACCTCCTCTTCCTTCTTGCCATCAGTAGACTCTACAATAGATGTTAATCAATGCATTCCTGGCATACACAGAGCAGTTTTATAACAGATGTAAATCAATGCAATCCTGGCATACACAGAGCAGTTTTATTTGTAAGCTTAAATGATGTAACGATGAATACTAATTATATTGGCTTTCTTCAATTAAATACAGTCTCTGCTTAGTACATAATATCAAAACTTAAAGTGTGTTTATTAACTCAAGATCTCTATTCATTCCTCAGGCTTGTAATAGATTTGTGAAACCCTATTCACAGTTATCTGCTGAGTACAGGTATTATGTCATTACAGGATGTAGATGTCATTGAGTACAGGTATTATGTCATTACAGGATGTAGATGTCATTGAGTACAGGTATTATGTCATTACAGAATGTAGATGTCATGTGGTTATAGGATGTAGATGTCATTGAGTGCTGGTATAATGTCATTACAGGATGTAGATATCATGTGGTTATAGGATGTAGATGTCATTGAGTACAGGTATTATGTCATTACAGGATGTAGATGTCATGTGGTTATAGGATGTAGATGTCATTGAGTACAGGTATTATGTGGTTATAGAAAGGAGATGTCACTGAGTACAGGTATTATGTGGTTATAGAACTGAGATGTCATTGAGTACAGGTATTATATGGTTATAGGATGTAGATGTCATTGAGTACAGGTATTATGTGGTTATAGGATGTAGATGTCATTGAGTACAGGTATTATGTGGTTATAGGATGTAGATGTCATTGAGTACAGGTATTATGTGGTTATAGATGTAGATGTCATTGAGTACAGGTATTATGTGGTTACAGAATGGAGATGTCATTGAGTACAGGTATTATGTGGTTATAGAATGGAGATGTCATTGAGTACAGGTATGCTGTGGTTACAGAATGTAGATTTCATTGAGTACAGGTAGTATGTGGTTACAGAATGTATATATCATTGAGAACAGGTATTATGTGGTTATAGAATGGAGATGCTATTGAGTACAGGTACTCTGTGGTTACAGAATGTAGATGTCATTGTGTACAGGTATTATGTGGTTACAGAATGGAGATGTCACTGAATACAGGTATTCTGTGGTTATAGAAGGGAGATGTCATTGAGTACAGGTATGCTGTGGTTACAGAATGTAGATTTCATTGAGTACAGGTATTATGTGGTTACAGAATGTATATATCATTGAGAACAGGTATTATGTGGTTATAGAATGGAGATGCTATTGAGTACAGGTACTCTGTGGTTACAGAATGTAGATGTCATTGAGTACAGGTATTATGTGGTTACAGAATGTAGAATATACTGGGTACAGGTATTATGTGGTTATAGAATGGAGATATCATTGAGGACAGGTATTATATGGTTACAGAATATAGATGTCACTGAGTACAGGTATTCTGTGGTTACAGAATGTATATGTCATTGAGTACAGGTATTATGTAGTTAGAGAATGGAGATGCCATTTTGTACAGGTACTCTGTGGTTACAGAATGTAGATGTCATTGAGTACAGGTATTATGTGGTTACAGAATTCAGATATCACCGAGTACAGGTATTATGTGGTTATAGAATGGAGATATCACTGAGTACAGGTATTATATGGTTACAGAATATAGATATTATTGAGTACAGATATTATATGGTTATAGAATATAGATATCATTGAGTACATATATTGTGTGGTTATAGAATGGAGATGCCATTGAGTACAGTATGCTGTGGTTACGGAATGTAGATGTCATTGAGTACAGGTATTATGTAGCTATAGAATGCAGATGTCACTGAGTACAGGTATTATGTGGTTATAGAAGATAGATATCATTGAGTACAAGTATTATATGGTTACAGAATGTAGATGTCACTGAGTACAGGTATTATGTGGTTACAGAATGTAGATGTCATTGAGTACAGGTATTATGTGGTTATAGAATGGAGATGTCACTGAGTACAGGTGTTATGGGGTTACAGAATGGAGATATCATTGAGTACAGGTATTATATGGTTATAGAATATAGATATCATTGAGTACAGGTATTATGTAGCTATAGAATGGAGATGTCACTGAGTACAGGTATTATGTGGTTACAGAATGTAGATGTCATTGAGTACAGGTATTATGTGGTTACAGAATGTAGATGTCACTGAGTACAGGTATTATGTGGTTATAGAATTATGTGGTTACAGAATGTAGATGTCATTGAGTACAGGTATTATGTGGTTATAGAATGGAGATATCATTGAGTACAGGTATTATATGGTTATAGAATATAGATGTCACTGAGTACATGTATTATGTAGCTATAGAATGGAGATGTCACTGAGTACAGGCATTCTGTGGTCATAGAATGGAGATGTCACTAAGTACAGGTATTATGTGGTTACAGAATGGAGATATCATTGAATACAGGTATTATATGGTTATAGAATATAGATGTCACTGAGTACATGTATTATGAGGTTACAGAATGGAGATATCATTGAGTACAGATATTATATGGTTATAGAATGGAGATGTCATTGAGTACAGGTATTATATGGTTATAGAATGGAGATGTCATTGAGTACAGGTATTATATGGTTATAGAATATAGATATCACTGAGTACAGGTATTATGTGGTTATAGAATGGAGATATCTTTGAGTACAGGTATTATATGGTTATAGAATGTAGATGTCACTGAGTACAGGTATTCTGTGGTTATAGAATGGAGATATCATTGAGTACAGGTATTATATGGTATAGAATGTAGATGTCACTGACTACAGGTATTCTGTGGTTACAGAATGGAGATATCATTGAGTACAGGTATTATATGGTTATACCTGGCTGTACATTTTCCGAGGTTATGCTTGGAATTTTGACCTAAAATCTTGGATGTCCAAGTTTTTTCCATGGTTTTCCTAGGAAAACCTAGGAAATCTTGGACAATGCTGATATTTTGTCCAAGGTTTTACAAGCAAACCTCGGACATTATCTTGTACATTAAAAAAACCTAGGAAATACCTTGGAAAAAGCCTTGGACATGAGAACTTAGTTTATTTTTGCCTCGGAAAAACCTCGGAAATAAGAACTTAGTCATTTTTTAGCTTGGACATAGCTTGGAAATGTGGACTTAGAAAATTTTTTTAGCTAGGAAATGGACTTGGTCTGTTTAAATTGTGCACTTAGAGATTTCTATATATTTATTCTGAAAGTATTTTTACAGTTTATTAAAATAAATAATGTTTGTCATTACCAAAACTACTAACAAATCTAGGATTTGAATTAAAAAATTGACATAATTAATGTTGATTGATTAATATGGGTTTTACAGTGTACCATCTCAGTTCAGGCAACATGGTGCCAAACAGGATCACATATTTTGGTTTCACATCCTGTTTACATGGAGATAAAAATATGAGATAAAGAACCAAAACCTATATTCATGCTCGAGTCCCCCAGTTAGAAAAATTCTTAGCATTCATACACTTTTAATCACTTCATACAATCATGTTAGTGTAACACAGTGGTCCCAATTCTAATGCCCTGTAACCACACAGGACAACTGTAACCACACAGGACAACTGTAAAAATATATTTTCTAACAGTTGAATCTAAAGTAGAATCTTCAATGCTTAAAGGGTCACATGACATATTTCTCAAAATTTGTGTTTGTGTGTCAGTTAAAGGAATAATAATTTAAAGTACCAGTTTAGAAGGATAAACTATTACAGTATTAGTGTAAAATGCTTTCTGAAAAATTGCATGGCACTGTTTATTTGTCACATTAGTTACAAGAATAATAATTATAAATATACAACTGGGTCTGAAAAAAATTGCATGGATGATTGGCATGGCACTATTTTTAATTATCATTTTTCACATGACAATTGATAATAAGCACAGTTACACTGAAGTTTAATCCCTTTCAAAATGATTTGGGAAGACTGCAGCAAACACTTGATTCTGTTTTCTGACAACAAAAGCACATATAATCCATTTGGGGATTTTTAAAATATTAAACTTTACAAAGAAAGTTGGCATTTGATGTCTAAATTAAATGAAAAATGACCTCCAAAGTTATTGATGACATAAATTTGAACAATGTTTTCACTCTTGAGTTTAAACCAGTGTAAGATTTTTTATTTGCAATTACTTTATATACAATTCAAGTATTCATGAAATATAGACAAACAAGGTACTGTAAAAGACATTTTCAAAGTAAAAAGGCAACATTTGTAATCCTAATTTAAGCTTTGCAAAGCCACATCTATCCTTTCAGTGATCAAGTAAACATGTATGTCAATAGTTAAATTGTTTGTCAATAGCTAAATCATGAGTGGTAAAGGATCAACTAAAAAACACAAGCTTGAGTTAATGTACTTGTAGTTGATAAAGATTTTAATTTATACACCTAAATTCTAACACCTGAAGATGAACTCTTCCCTCTGCATTTCCTTTTGGACATAGAGAGTTTTCCAACTGCAAATACATTGCAAGTTTATTTGTGGAGGAGGTATCTTGGAACTTCAACTGGTACTTCTCCAATGGATTTCTTTTCTTTAAATGCATTTGTAAATGAATTCTGCTGCTTGACCTTGCTTGTCTTAAAAAGACTGATTATGTCTGTGCTTTGTTAAAGCCTCCTTTGTTTATATGTTTATGAGACCATCCCCACCACACCCAATGTGTAATTCCTATTGCATTGGTTTTAAAATAAGTATAGGTAGACAGTTTGGGGGGGTTGTTGTCGTTTTTTATAACAATTACATATATATATAATGTACTAAGCACTTCAAGATCTGTTGGGAATTTTTGTTTTTATTTTTAATATTTTTATTTTTTATTTTTAACCTGATGAAAAAGTGCTAGGGTCAGCAGCTTAAACGGGGTCGGTCGGTTGGCTGACTAAGAACTTTTTTGTGTGCCTGATATGGCACTTCCAGTCTGCGATGATCGTAATCTGGGAGCAATTTTATCTTATAAAAAAAAAGAGATAGTCGAAGGACCCCACGTAATACTCATAGCAGGTGATTATCTACTTACTGCGTTTAAATTTTAAAAAATATTGAGAAGTTGTGGAAAGTTCTAGGAAATATTTCTTTCGCCTTCCTCCATTGGTTGCAGAGCATGGAATTATCCAATCACAGCAGCCGATTCATCAATCACTCTTGTATGCGCCATAATAATAAATTCAAAAGTGGTCCGTTGAAAGTAAACTGGTCTGTGAAAACTTGCATTATAAAGGAGTGGATTCATCAATCGCCATGAACTTGTTTGCATTATTTATATGATAATCCTGTTACCGGAAATGTTCTTAGCGTCCTAAATATTGTTCAGCTGTGAAAGGCAATTGAAGATTACAAAGTCGGCGATTTGGTGTTGGCAAGGTTACCGTGTTTTGGGATTACAGAAGGAATTATTGGAAGGACTGGGGGTAACTTCATTTCTTTTTCATTATATTACATTAAATTTGAAAAAGATAAGAACATCTATTGGCTATCATTTCATAGCACAGGCACTTGATTCCAGGGTAAACTAATGTGTACACTCACCAATTAACACATGTTAAGTGTTAATTGGTGAGTGTACACATTAGCTTACCCCGGAATCAAGTGCCTGTGAACATGTATAGCGTTCAGTAAACGGTATTATTTTCATCTTTATGTCATTGACAGCTTGTGTGTGTTGTTGAAGAGGGATTTTAACAAAAAAATTGTCGTGAAATAATGGTATGGAAATTGGACTGAGTGTTCCTGCTTCTATGCATTGTTTAACCCTGCAAAGATATATGATAAATAATAATAATAATAATAATAATAATAATAATAATAACTCTTATTATTGTTCTAATTTTTCTAATTTTATCTTTGTACGAGTCAGTTGTAAATCTTTGGAAGTGAATTACAAGAATATAGTACATTTTAATGATAATAATTATTTAACTATGCCTGATTTGAATAGTATAAAGCAAACTAACCCATTAACACTAGTTGAATTTAGAAGAAAAGAATTAATAATGGTTTTAATTATGTATTATATTAAACATGAAAATGAAGTTGAAAAATTGTTGAAAAAACAATAAAATCTGAAAAATAATTAATGACTCAAAAAAGGATCTTAAAATAACCATGTGTACATAATTATTAATAGTGCATGAAATCAGAAGAATAGGTTTATGAATAGTGTTAAAGACATGTAAGAATAGAACAGAACATCCATGTGTATAGGTTGTTAGGCAGCAAGAAAATCAACAATGCAATCAATCAGATTCATTACTGCTTCAGTATATCCATAAAAAGCTAAATTACTTTATCCATTATCTTTAAGTAGAGTATTTTATAATTTAAATAATTGTACTGGCCTGTCATATTATCATGTGTTTGTCCGAAATTGCAGCTGCATTCTACTTTTAGATACGAGGTAGTGATTTGTGACATCACATAATGGCCACTGTTAAACAACTTTATAGACCTTGCAAACCCTGATAGTATATGCCCTTCATTTCAGGTGTAAATTTGTGTACCATATTAAAATGATTAATGCTCATGCGTGTCATATGTTGATGATATTAAATAGTACTTAAATTGGATTTCTTTTTTTGTCTAATTGAAAAGGAAATATTGTGTCCATGATACCGATCTCATGCTTTATTTTACCTGTTGCATATGAATTTGCAAAAATGCAAGCATCAGTGATCTCTTAACTTTATAAAGAATGTTGGTTACATAATTAAAAATATTATTTTTATTTTTAAAGGCCAACATGCCTAACAACATTTTTTTCAGCAATAAACATGGGTATATGTATTTTTTTCCCAAGTAATCAATTCCCATCACTAGTAAATGGCATGGAATGTATTGCATATTGTTTGAAAAGTTTACATTTTTTTTTTTTAATTTAGGGTTGAAACAAGATGCAAATCCACAATCACCAAAACCACCAAAAATGACTAAGACAATAGCAACAAAATAGACCACCAAGATGGCAACACCAAAACAGACTAAGATGGTAACACCAAAAAAGTCCAAGGTAAGATAAGATGCCGCAATTTCAGACTCTCTAAAAACTTTATAAGCAACAAGCATTGTGTCAATCTTTAGGGTTGATTACAGTACAATGAAATAAAATAAGATAGTAATTCTGAATAATTTTAATAATATCTTTAAAGGGTGCATCAGGATCTTATAATTTTTATTGATTGAATACATTAGTTTGAACTCGTAAGCCATTGAGCCAGGAACAGAATATAATCCTGACTCTATTTGTTATTAACAATTTAGAATGATGATCCAAAATTCAAAGAACAGTTCGTTGTAGAAATATAACTTTTTAAGGGTTAATACCTTGTTTTCAGAACTAAAGGATTCCAAACATGATTTGTAAATTTAAGGCTGCCAATAACAGTTATGTTATATGTGTACTATTTGTTTTATTAATTCATCACATTTTATATCTTCAACCAATATTTTTTTTTGGTTTTTTTGCAGGACTGATCCAAAAGAAATGGCAGAATATCAAAGAGGTGATGATAAACAAGAAAATCAATGAAGTGCTAAAACCATCAAGAAACCAGGATATAAAAGGATGGATTTTCAAAATTAAATGGACAATTTGGCATTGAAGGAACCTTATGGGCATTCTTGATATTTTGACCATTTTAAAATTTTATTTGTAATTGTTGAACAAATTAAAAATAAAATGTATTCTTATATTCTGTAATATTTGCTTCAATTCTTGGTCTGATGTTTTATGCCAGGAAGGTGTCCGAGGAATCCTCAGACGATATGTCCCAGGACACCTCAGACAATATGTCCTAGGAATCCTCGGATGATATGTGTCCTAGGAAACCTTGGACAATGTGTCCTAGGAAACCTCAGACATTGTGTCCAAGGAATCCTCGGACAATATGTCCGAGGAATTCACAGAATGCTTGTAAACCTCGGACAATATGTCCGAGGATTCCTAGGAAACCTTAGAGTATTGGTTACAAAAGACCTTGGAAGTCTGTGGTCAACCTTGG
>JAECUM010092909.1:0-25000 GCA_016617855.1 Megalonaias nervosa
ATATATATATATATATATATATATATATATATATATATATATATATATAAAATTTGTTTACTAAATAAAAACAACATCAGTGCGTTTAATCGGGAACACAGTGAACTTGACTTTAGACATGGTCAAGTCCAAAATAAGTACGATTAAACATAACTCATACTGATGGAGATAAAAACCTAAGAAACAGTACAATTTAAATATGCATAACATCATAAACTAAGTAACAGAAAGGCTGTTTACAACGATATCGCTGCTTTCCCTTCTCAGACAGGGGCAATCGGTTCTCTTCCTCCCCGTAATAGAATACTATGATCGTTCAGGGGCATTACTTTTCTCTTATCCGCGGACAAATAATTTCGTAATTCCAATGAATAATCCAAATAAATGTTTCCTCTCAAATAATATCTAAACACAACATTCAATACGTCTGCTGACTGATGTTACAAGAAGAACACGGGAAATAGCATTAACCAAAATAGTCCAGCCCCACATATATATATCCAAACATAAGCAGTGAAAACGCATTTAGCTCCTATTAGCTATGTGACTTTTTGCAAATATCATACGTCGTAAAAGAACCGACTCGGCCTAACCCATTCAATGGAAAATAATTTAATTCTTCCAAGAACCTACCAGCCAGTGTGAAATTGCTCCAAACTTGTCAACATGTTTTATTATTAATATTATTATTAATGATCTTAAACATCTATATCAACAACTATTTTAGATCATACACAATCTACACTCTTAATATGCTAAAATAGAATTTTATACCAGTCTACAAAAAAAATGAGGTATCTAATATCTCGATTATAGACGTTCATTACGATTTTACAGCCATGAACAAAAATTACACAAAATATAGACACAATTATGTGAGAAGAGTTACAAAAAATTACAGATATCAAATCACATGGCATTATGATGCATAGGTTTTACTCTCTGTACAAGATAGAACAAATTCTGAAACACTCAATTCAAGCGAATAGAACGGAGAGCAAGAAATAATACATTTCCCTTTTGACTTATCTTTATAGCGGAAGATTGCTTTTGTCAGCTGGACAGCTTCCAGACAAAAATCATCTGTATTGTGATTATACAGGAAGATTTTGAGGCTATATAATTACTCTTGTTGTAGTTCTGATTTCGCGGATTTTTTAAGCGGTTTCATAGTATGCTATACTGTTTTCATTCCAGGATTAAAAGCATCTTGGCCTGGTAAATGTATCTTACGTTCTAATAGAAGGCTTCGTATTTGAACGTAAACATGAAATTTGTAAACTCTCGAGCATTTTGGTTTCTTGAATGCCATCCTGCAAACAAATGTTGTCATCGATACAGTTCAACGATTCTGCCCAAATGATACGAAGAATGTACTCTGCAACTGTTCATAGATTCATCACATTGAAATGTCATGTGCAGTTATACAAAGAAATGTTGAAAGGTTTGTATGTAAAGAACAAGAATTACAGTGCAATTAATTGTTACCCAAATAAACACGATTGAATCATTTATAGTATTATGGAAAGCCTCAAAATGAACCGTCACAATTTCAGGACAATGATAACGAAGAGTTTTTTTTAAAAATGGAGTCCATTTGTTTATTCAGTTAATCTAATTCTGACAAATCTTTTATAATATCACCTTGGTCATATACAAATCTTTCATTATTTAGATTTTAGCAAAATAGAGTCAACTTTGCTATTATTGTCCAAAAATATTGAACCTCTAATTACTTTTTTTCCACATTCATATGTCATACTTGGTTGATGTCTCTAATATTTTGATTTCTATCTGCATGTTGTTGATTTTATATAATATTTACAACATCACTGCTATATTGTGATTTGTTTTTCTATTTCCACTATCAGTCTTCCTTTGTCGTATTTGTAACATTCTTACAACTGAGTGTGTTCCAAATATTGATTCCACCATTTATTTTCTGTGGTGATTTTATTACTCTTTTTCTCTTACACCTGCTTGCAGTTGTTTTTATTTTAAAAAATATATATATTACATGTTTTCTTCATCTTTGTTACATATAGTCTTAAGTAACCTCATAGTTTGTTTAATGTTACCGCGTATCATTTATTGGCTAATATAATTTATTACCTGGTAGGACAAATTATACATTGCCGTCGCCTTGTTAATTTTTTTTTTAATGTTTACCATTTTGTAGTTACCTGTTATGTTTTGAATTCAAATTGGTGTTCTGAATTCAGGCTATACCAACACAAAAAAAAATGGTTGCCCTGTAATTTTTTCATTGTAATTTTAAAAACGACCACTTGTCTTGCTGGCTTAATCATGTTGTAATATTTACTTTTGATATTATCTTATATTCTTTACTACTACTACTACTACAAAGCTGAACAATTTATTCAACTTGAATCCTAATTTAATTTTTAAAGATCGATTTGTACAAATCTGTGTATAATTTTTTTTTTTTGCGAAGATACCCTGCATAAAATGATCACTTGGCCTGCAATTTTAATTATTTTGTATTTGCTTTACTTTGACCAGAAAACACGAACATACATTTTACTGTGTATTCCATACATTTTGTTGTCTATGATCTATATTCCGTTACAGTTTCGTGTATTACAAATTTAAGTCGATCACATAACCACAGTTCTGAACAGTTAAATCGTTTTAAAGCTCACAACATGCTGAATTTATTTGATCATATTAACCAGCTTCATGAATGTGAGCTGTATCAAGATCTCAAACAGCTGGTAAGTATGAAATAGCCTAGCAATATAAATTATGCACGGAGCTATTTTCGATTCCTTAAATAGTGTTATATAATTTCGACGTTTTTCAGTCGGCCGATTAGGTTATAAAAATAACCTTGTTTATATTTGTACTTATATTTCTTATAAATATTACATCTCTCAGTCTCATATTTGCACCAAAATTGTAATGGATCCTGGCTGTTGCAGTTCAGACTGTATGCTCCTGTTTTCGTATTCGTAGCTTGTCGTGAAGTCTGTTTTGCTGCACCTGTGGCACAGGTACTGGTTGCTTTTCATATGTGAAACTTTTGACTACACCCTTCTTCCAATCAGCACAAGGTTGCTAATATGAATCCTAACAGATTCCTTACTAATATTACTACATTTTTAATATGTTGACTCTCTCACAACTTAAATGTAAAAGAGACTTTTCCAACTTTTTTTCCCATGTACGATTTAAGTTCCTTACTGATCATTTACTGGTCACTTTTACTCAGATTTGATCAGACCCGCTTGAATCTAGTTTTGGGGTATACATTTTGGTATGTCATACAATGAATATGCAGCATTTAATTCTGATTGGTGGTTATTGTTAACCCTTAACTGGAACAGAATTGGCAAGGGGTAAGATTTCAAAACATGCAACTTAGTCGCCTTGTGTTAATTGTTAGAAGGGATGTGGATATTGTCAATAGCTTTTTTGAATTTTTAAAATGTGTGCAACACTTTCCAAAGTTCTTTGATAGTAAACACCAATCAGATAAGTGATGGCCATATGCTGAGAAAACAATATTGCTTATTGTGCTAGAAATCTTGAGCTATGTTTCCATGGTATGGTATTGAAATATGATAGGTGGGTAGTCCTACAACGTAAGACACATCACCCGATATTTTTGTTCTGGAGGGTGATGGGTCTTACTGCCTAACTAACGGCACTGTGTAGCGTGTTTTGATGTTGACTAACAGTGTACTGAAAGTAAAATTTTCAGAAATATCACACACAACTGGCAACCAATAATGACGCTTTTCAACAAAGTAAAGTTATAATATTTTTGTCAGACTTTACTTACCCTGATGTCTTTTCTCTAATAAATTCAGATTCTCACAAAAGAAATGGACCTATTTTCAAGTTTTGTTGGCCTACATTTCAGTTGGCTGGAAAGCGATGAAAGCCGGGAAGGCAGAAATCGGGTTAAGTTGAAATATTATTCTTGAATGAAATGAATAAAAATATATTATGCCTATTGGAACTGTAAGCAACTTTTCGTTTTGTTCAAGAAAGATATCCCCCCACATGAACCTACTTGAACATACTTTGGCATACCTCGACTACCATCACATTGCAACAAATTCAAATGTATGTCAATGGAACATGAAAATGCGTCCATTTGCTAGTGTCATATTTTGATTCCACCAGGATAAAGACAGCACAGTAAGTATATTAGTTACACATAAATTAGTGGAAGAGTGTCGATATACGCCGCCAAGTGTGTGATATATTCCTGAAACTTTGACTACTCGTTCCAATGTCAACCGACATCGGAACAGGCTATGCAAGGCCATTATTTGGGTAGTAAGACATAGCACTTAAACAAAAACAACATGTGCTATGTCTTACATTGTAGGACTAGAGAGGTGGGTAACTACATTTTGCTAGCAGGTATAGGAAAGTATCCTTCCTTTAATTATGGTGATGACCTGGTCTTCATCTCTTAATAATGACATCAAACAAAGATTAAACTCTGTTTTTAAAAGAGCTGTTTCATGTACTGAAGTCATGGTCTATTCTAAAACTTAAAATCTTTTGAGGAAATTCTCCTTCCATTTGAATTCTTTTTTGGGAGGGGTTATTCAAGAAAAGGATTATACATTTGGTTTTCATGCATTATGCTAATTTTTGCATGGTAATTTGGAATTGAGTATGAATTCTTCATTTGCCTTCCATAGAATAGACTCTGTAAAATACTAACAAAAGACATTTAGCTTCAGATCTTGTTTTTCAGCCGCTTGTTCAGGAGAAGTGGTTTGAAAAAATTGACATGTCCCACCTACGATTTCACTCGTCCTAAAATTTGAATCTCTTGACTTGATTTCATGAGATGTATGCATTATAATCCTTAGAAAAGAAACAAAAGAAATAATGTACAACATATTTATTTCTTCAAAGGGATTAATTTTGTTTATTTTTTTTTTTACTGTCAAGGTATCTTGTTTACATTATTTCTTGCTCCAATACAGTAGCATCAATACTTCCATCAGCAAGACTGGAAAGGAATTTACTCTAATTCAGACATTCCTGGAGTGCACACAGCATTTCCACATCAGAAAATGGTTTTTAGGATTAGGCTGGGGTATTGCCTGAGTTAAAGAAAAGTCTCATTTTATATTTTGGTCATTTCATTCTCATTTGGTTTTAGAATGGACTTTTTTCATGGAGTGTTAGCAACTATAACTTAATGAATTTTCTGCATGTTGTTGATTTTATACAATATTTACGTCTCTGGCTAGTGTCATGTATACAAGGTCCAAATTGTTGTGAGAAGTGCTTATTAAATACTGTATTTGTCTGTGACAGCCTTACATTTTATCCCTCCATATTTACATGAATTTTTCTTCTCTGACTCTTTGTTATGACCCTCCTTGTGAAAATAATTTTTATCCAAATACAATTATTGTCTCATTTGATAACTACTTCTACTAAATTGATCTTGCCATGTATGTTGTTGTTTAAGTGCATATAAAGATTGCTCCTTAATTAGTGTAATTGTTTCACTTCAAATGCAATATGGCATGTTAAAGTTGAAGTTGGTCCTTTGTATAATCAGTATAAAAAAATCAAGAGTAATTACTGTCATTTAATCTGTTCATGAAGGAAACAGACACTTATGTTGGTAAAGTGCCTTTCAGTAATTTCATTGCATTCACTTGGTGGATTGAAATCAAATGGTGAACTGCTTCTAACAAGGTTATTTAAAACACTGCTAATTAATCATACCATATTTGTGTTGTTTGAAGTGTTTTAATTGAATGAAAACTTGATCACTTAGTTCAATATGATGTCAAGCAGTACTGGAACTAACACATGTGACAGTTATCAATGACCACTTAGTATGAAAGAATAAATGAAGGGAGGTAGATTCAAGCATTACATTTGCCTGGAGAATATGAATGGCCAGATAAAAGAAGATAAAGTGATTAAAGTATGAAAATTAGTGCTTGTCTGGCTTTTTTAAAATAGAACAAAAGCACTTGTCCCTGACTAACATTTTGGAAAGTTGTATTTGTCTGACTTTGAAAATCAGTATTCTGGGACATTGGGATATGGGATTTGATTATCCCTGAGTTTTTTCACCTCTTTGTTTAGAGTTGATTGGTCAAGATGTAGACAATTGGGTTATTTATTGCCATAAAAATATGAACGACTTTTGCAAAGGATCTGATACAAAAACAGTGTCACATCTCAGAATTGTTATACAAGTCCCAATGAAAATAAAATTGTGTCTTAGAAAACCTAGCTACTTTAGTAGTCCTGGCTTGATTCTTCTTTCAATATCAATATCCAGAATCATACATAATTTGCTATATTTTTTGTACAATGATCTCGTTTTGCTTGGGCTAAATTACTGATCTTTCTCCTGTTTGTTGAAAGTCGTTGTTCAATGATTCATTCTCTTCAGAGTTTTGGAAATTACCCTAGAGAACATTTCATAGGTAAATATGAAATAAATTATGTATTAAACATAACAGAATTGTGCAATATAAATTTGGGTTGTTCAGTATGCTATCTAAATAAAACTAAAATAAAAAAACTTTCATCAGCATTAGTCAGAGTTTGAGAATTTATAATAATGCACCTCACTTGATATAAAATGCATTGAAAATAGATGTTACATACTGTTCATAAATATCAGTATTAATAATATATTTGAAATAATGTTGACATGACACTCACCAACATCAATGATCTATACAGGTATGTATGAAATATAATTTCAGACTTGTACAGAATGTATGGGATATAAAACTGACTTTCAGTGACTAATAAAGTTTGGCACTTATCAGAGTTTCAGTTTTTTTATATTGTTAAATTTACTTCATAACATTACATATGAAATGAACACTTTTAAAATCTTTAGTTTATCACTATCTTGTAGTGTACCTGTTTAATCAACATGATGTTGTTGTTTCAGGCCTGTATAGCACTGACACTGTGTGACAATAGCAGTAGTGAGGCAGAAGTTCTTACATTAACACAGAAGTATCAGACCATGGTCTTCTGTGGGAATGCTCATTATCAGCTTGCAGAATACCTAAAAGCTGAAGTAAGAAGGAGAGAAGGAGAGAGAGAAAGAATGTAATCTATTGATGAATATTTGGTAACAGTGTGAATTAAAAATAATTTCATGTATATGATGTTATCTTCACTGTCTACCATGCTCAGTGTATGAAGTAATGGGCAGTGTTGGCTATCATTCACAGTCACAATACATAAATTCATTACATTTGTTTTCTTTTTTGATGCCTGTTTGAACTTGATGAATTCAGGGTTGTAGTTGTTTTAGTTGAATTCACATATTCCTGTTAGTTAACAAGAATAACAAGCTAGTTTTCTCTATCACTGTATTTGTTTTGAATGTAATTATATAATAAAGTTGAATGTAGATAATTATATAATAATGCTGAATATAGATATTTAAATAATAAAGCTGAATGGACATAATTATATAATAATTTTGAATGTAAATAATTATATAATAATTTTGAATGTAGATAATTATATAATAATGTTGAATATAGATAATTATATAATAATGCTGAATATAAATAATTATATAATAATGTTGAATATAGATGATTATATACTGTTACAATTTTCTTGCAGGATCTATATCTAAAGGCATTGCAGTTGAGGAAAGCTATAAATAAGACTAAAGGGAAAACTACATGTCCTCAGCAGGGAAATATGGTAATCATTTGTCAAAGTTTTCTCTTGAAATTAAGTCATATTTACGATCTGATTTCATGAAAAATGTTCTCCAGGTCATGACTTTAACCAGCACTTGGTTGTTTCATTTCCTGAATGCTGAAAAAAATCACCATCAAAGTTGAAAACAGAAATGAGGTCAAAGGCATTAGTCTTTTCTTTGTCAATCATTAAAACATTAATTTGCAGGGTCCCGAGTGGTCGAGTGGTCAAAAGCGCTCACCATTATGGATCACTGCCCTCTCACCTCTGTCTATGTGGGTTCGAGTCTTGGATTCGGATAGTGTGGGTATGTGAGAAAGCTTACCAGTAGCTTCTTGTGGGTCGGTGGTTCTTTTCTGGGTTTTCCCAGGTTCTTCCTTCACCATTTATACTGGCCGCCATGTATAGTCTTTCTTGTGCTGAAAAATGGCATTAAACCCTACAACAACAGCAACATAATTGCCTTATTTACTGTATATGTTGGGACACCATATTTGTTGGGACACCATAAAGTAATTTTAAAAGTAATTGTTTTGTGCACTATATGTTCTGGGACACATTTTTTCGAGTCGTAGGTTGTGGGACACCTTTTAAATCATTTGAAAATTACATGTCGGAAAATGCACTCCAACTGAAATATTATTTTAAAAAATATAAAACTGTGTACTTGAGGTGAAACTCTTTAATACACAACCCTTCTCCTGCACACATACAATCCATTGTTTCAGTGCATGAATATTTTTTTAAGCTTTCTCCTACTGTGAAAAATTATTCGAGGCAACTTTCTCATACTGTGAAAAATTTTTTGAGGCAACACATCACCTGAAGTGGAAACTGCAAGGACTAAAGTCAGATTTTTTCAAATCTGCACCAGTCTAATTCTCACACTTTTGACCCCATCTTATCGTCAGTCCATCCAGGAATGCGATTAAAGTACACTAGAATTTCATCCATGTTAATGATTATGTTGTTGGTGATATCATCTGCTTCTCTTCTGGCCTTCACAAATTCATCACATGATTTTATTTTCTCCAAATCTTCTGGGCGATGCTGGGTTATCAATGTACATGCATGAAGCACTATATTGTGTCACTTTAAAAATTGTTCCATTGTTTCAGTTTATTTCAAAATTGCCATGAATACCAGTGAAAAGGAACCATAGTTAGCTTCCATATCTCGGCTGTCTTTGTATATTCAAAAAATAAAAATTGGCACACTTAAAAGAATCCATAGTTGGCTTCTGAGGTCAGCTTGCTTTGCAATAAAATAAACTTTGTATTGATATCCTTTTAAAAAGAAAAAAACTGACTTCAGAGTATCCAAAGTTGGCTTCTGAGGTCGGTTTGCTTTGTAATCAAAATAACCTTTGTCTTTGATGTCCTTTCGGTAAGTTCAAAGAAGGATTTTAATGTTCACTGCCAGTTGTGTTTATGCACCACCAAGGCTTCTGCATGCTTGGCATCTTAGTTGTAATTAATACAAAGGAGCATTGATGTCTGCGGGTAAATAGTAATAATGCTTTTATAACCTGTGCTGGCGAAAAGATTGTCAGTTAACACTCAAGTGAATGTGTTTTCAAATAATGATTTTTATTTGCGAGATACTGTCATACAGTAGACCTGGATATAATTCAACCTTGGTTATTTTGCATCTAACACTTTGTCATGTGTGAATGACAGTTGTCTTCAGTATATCTGTGGATTAATTCCCTCTCATTTGCAAAATCATCTGCTTCTCTTCTGACCTGCACAAATTCATCACATTATATTTTCTCCAAATATTCTGGGTGACGCTGGTTCATGGACATCCATGCACGAAGCACTATATTGTGTCCCTTTAAAATTTGTTCCATTGTTTCAATTTATTTTCAAAATGACCGTGAATACTGGTGAAAAGGAACCAAAGTTAGCTTTCATATCTCAGCTGTCTTTGTATATTCCAAATAAAATAATGGGCACACTTAAAAAAATCCAGTCGGCTTCCAAAGTCAGCTTGCTTTTCAATATAATATCCTTTGTATTGATATTCTTTAAAAAAAAGTAACCAAAGTCAGCATCCGAGGTCGGCTTGCTTTGTAATAAAAGTAACCTTTGTCTTTGATGTCCTGTCAGTAAGTTCAAAGAAGGGGTTTACTGCTTGCTGCCAGTTGTGTTTATTCACCATCCGGGTTTCTATGTCCTTGGCATCTGTAGTAATAATTAATACAAAGGAGCATTTATGTCTGCGGGTAAATATTAATGATACTTCTGTAACCCGTGCTGGCGAAAAGTTTATCACTTGCAGTCAAGTAAATGTGTTTTCAAATAATGATTTTTATTTGTGAGATACTGTCATACAGTAGACCTAGATATACGTCAATCTTTATTATTTTGCACCTAACACCGTGTCATGCATGAATGTCAGTTTTCTTCAAGATATTGGTTGATTATTTCCCCCTTGTTTGTGATTTTGTTGGATCCAGTTTTCAGTCGGATAACATATTCAAACCTTTGAGCACAACCAAACACAATTTGTTTCTCAATGTTCATGTCAATGAACAATGTGGCGTGTGTTATGGGACATAGGCGATGCACGCTGCAATATGGAAGCCTGTGCTACATATATGGATTTCATGGATATATTTTATTCTTTAATACTCATGTTGAAAAAAAAGGAATAAATGATAACAATACAAGGTTAGTTTCTTTCTTTTTATTATCAAATAAGCGTTTTATTTATCCATTTTATTGCAACATGCACTGGGGGGAACACAAATGCAATACAAATTTATTTCGTTTCTTAAGTCTTGTGACATATGACCTAGGTGAAAAAAGTTTCACCATAAGTTCTGGGACAGGAAAAAAAATTTATTTTATTGTGTCCCAATATATATGGTAAATACGGTATGTCGCTTTAGCATATATCAATTAAACATTTTACAGGCCACTTCAGAGCATTGAAGTGTACCATGACTCCTGTTTTGTTTATGTTATGTATACATGGTTTCTGTTGCAAAGTATGTATAACATATGGTTATGAAAGCGTTTTGTTTCAGCGACCTAGTAATTTCAACATACTACTAGTTTCTGCTTAGGTGTGTTTCTTGTATCGGACCATGGTAGCCTACCATGACTCTGGTTCGGTTTATAGTATGTACACATTGTCCCTTCTCTATTACCTAAGCATTGTGCTTAAGCTTAATATAGGACATAAATTTATGATACAACATGTTTATGGGTTTGTTCATTACGGCAGTGTTTTAGTGACCTAGTAATTTGAACCCATTATTAGATTCTGTTTTGGTTTGTGTCTTTTGTGTTGTATCCACAGAATATTTATTTAATCGATCTATATGCAATTTCAAAGCATGGAAGTCCACCATGACTCCTGCTTTGTTATGTTATGTATACATTGTTTCTGATATACAGCATCTATAATTTGTAGTATGGGCTGCCGAGTTAGATGGTTTATACTATTAGCTGGTTAGTCACATACTAATTTGCTAATCTATGCTTGGTTTTCTCTCGTCTTGTGTCATTTCATGAGGAATGTTTACTACACGGATGACATGCATGTGCACAGAGATCGTCCAGTTCAACATTGAAGGGAAGGAGCTAAACATGCAGTGTTTGATTGGAAAACACATGCACTTCTGTACTTCAGAAAACGGCAAAGGGGAAAAAGAGATGGTCGAGGTCATGGCAGGATACCTCGGACATCCTTAGTCTCCACCCCAAATCAGCCTCAATGGCATACCGTTTAGTCAGGGGATGGAGAGGATAAAGGAGGGGACCATCTGTCACTGGATAAGATGTGTCAGTCTGTACAGCAGTCAGAGCCACACTCTTTTATCTGAGCAAAACATATGGGGAATATTCCCTATCTTTAGGCAACCCAGATGGGGTAAGCCTCCACATATGTCAGAGCATGGCCTTTGGGCAGGTAAGTCAGGGTGCATGTGATATACGATTGATCAGCTGGATCCAGATAGTAATAATAATACTGCAGCACCGACATCAGCTGTCCAGCTGACACCGGCAGTCGCCCCTACATTTACCAGCACGGGATCTTAGTGATAAGTCTGTCCATCTAGCTGGGCAGTCAGCAGCATATCATTATTTCACCGGCGATTTTGGAGAAATCTGTCCATTCAGCCACAGCTTTGGAGCATCTGGCACAGGTGCGTGCCAGACCAACATATATGCAGCGACAGTGCCGGAAAGGCCAGTAGTGTACAGGCAGTACAGGAAAGGCCAGATATACCAGCAGAGTTGGAAAGGTCGGCAGTGCAGCAATACTGACAGTGCAGGAAGGGATGGCAATGCATGCAGTGTTGGAAAGGCCTGCAGTGCGGTGATGCTAGCACTGCTGTCTTTACCCGTGATGCTAGATATTAGAGTACTCATGGTTTATACTCAAGGGAAAGCTTGCATCTTGCACAGATAGGATCGAGCGGAATCGTCAAGGCCACTCAGCATGATATATGCTGAGCTTGAAGCTGAGCCAGATGAGAACCCGGCGCACAGTAAAGGTGATGAGTCATCGATAGTCACATGTGCACCCACATCAACCCCTATCATGCATTAGTACAGAGGCTGTATGAAACCGATTTGAGCTCACTGGACCTCCCTGTTCCCTCAGAAGGGGGGGGGTGATCCGGGTTCCACATGATATACTGTCAGATTGGGAGATGAATGCCTTTCGATAACAGGATATGGTCGCTCATAAAAGGTGTGGGAGCTTGTGCTAAGGACACATTCCCTACTGAGTTACTTAAGACTTGCCTTTGGCATGCAAACAGCAGGTGGAGGCCCATTATTGACTGGAGTCTCCTCAGCATATTCAAGATGGGGAAGTTGATGTCATTCTGCCTCCCCGTCAGACGGGTGAGTTTGCCATTAGTCTCAATCTGACAGACGTATACTTCCACTTCCACTTCCTATCCACCCCATCTATTGCTAGTTTCCATATTTACCGCCACACCGTTATCAACTCATCATTCTTCCCTTTGGCCCTCTTCAACCCCTGGGCTTTCACCCACACTAGGGACTCCACTGCCTCCCTGTTCTGGGCGTTGTCATCTACATCGACAGCAGCTTACCTGGGCGTCATCTAAAGAAACACATGGTAAGTTCTATCCTCAAACAGGGATGTACCAGACCACTTGTCTGGTGTTCTGATTTGTCATTTTTCTACATGGGTATAACAATCTTAATATCAACATACAATTCAGACACCTTGTGGCTGCGTCAGTGGCTTTGCAGAGAATCAGTCCAGAAGGGGTCATGTTCTTCACACGAAATGTCCCCTCCATCAGTTGGTCATCACTTGGATTCACACACTTTAAGGGCATCCAATGATCTACTGCTTGGTGACGAGGTGGAATCAACAGCTACCCACCTTCTTCCTCCCAGTTCCAGACACAGAAGCATGGGCAGTGAGATGCACTGTCAGCTGTCTGGTTGGGATTGTAGGCCTGTGGCACCCTGCCTACGGTGCTACAATTATGAGGTCAGCATGGCAAGATGACTCTGATAGCCCCTCTTTGAGGGCACAAGCCCTGTTTCACCAATCTATTTTTACCAACAATAATACACCCAGAAAGATTCTGGCCAACCTGAATTGACTCCTCTTTTCTTCTACATGCTCAGCTTTTACCAGTACAGCTTTGTGAGTCAGACAATTCAAACCTTCATTTGTGGAGAGAATCTCGAGAGTAACCATCTATATCGCCCATCTGCGTGCCTCTATCCCTCAACTGGCCGACTTTCTCTGGCTCTGTTCTTGGAAGAGAAACAGTTGGACCCCAGTCTTTACCAAAGGCTACTACCCAATGATATTGGGCAAATTCCGGCATCATGGCAGATGTTTGTGTGGGATAGAGACCTATCAGATCTTTTAGACAATATTGGTCTTCTTGACCAGTATCCCTTATTTGTCTCAAAAGGGATCCAATCATTTTTTATTCAACATGGCTACATTTGAACTCCTTTGAACTTCAAGCCTACACATCGCTAAAGTCATTATCATTCAGACCATGTTTACTGATAGCTTTAGCTACAACATGGGGAGTAGGAGGGCTGCATCACCCTTTATGTTAACAGAATTCTCTTCAGTTCAGATCGGTTTGGTGGGTCTCAAGATACCATCAGGATTCATAGCCCAGAACAGATTACTGTCTTTTGTTAGTCAACCAGTGTTCCAACTCGCTTTCTCTCATAACTAGGTTGATAACAGCAGCCAGGCAAGATTCTGTTCATGCCCTCAGGGATCAGTGATCTCAGACACATTCCGACATCATGACAGATGTGACATTGGGCATGATAAAGATCTCTCAGATCTGTTGGACAATTTGATCTCCAGCAACCAGAATCCATAACATTGTTTCCAAAATGAAATTTGTCTTGGGTTCTAACTTGGCTCAACTCAAGCAAGTTTGAACCTCTCTCTCATGCTTCGCTGAAGTTCCTATTATACAAGACATGCTTCCTGATAGCTTTAGCTTTCACATGCAGGATCAGTGAGCTACATGCCCTTTCAGTCGACCCGAACTATCTTCTGTTCAGTTCGGATCATTTGGTAGTCCTTCTTGCACAACCAGGCCTAGTTGCCAAGAATCAGTTGCCATCTGTAGGTAACCGATGCATCATCATTTGTCCTCTCTTTTCCATAGACAAGTGTAGAGAGGCAGCCATGCAAGATCCTGTCTGTACCCTCAAGCACTACTTGAGACACAGAGACAAGTCATGGCACAAGCAATGCCTCTTCTCATATGGCTTACTGCTCCGAAGTTTTGAGCAATCTCTGAGACAGAACACAGGATATCATGTTTCACTCCCTTTATTCCTGGCTGAAGAGGGTCATATGCTTGGTGTACTCTGACATCTCACCAGATCAGAGTAGCCTCCTGTCTGCGCCCTCAAGCACAACTTGAGACACACAGAGACAAGTCATGACTTGTGCAAATATCACTTTCTCTTAGTCAAGATCGGAAAACAAGGCATCACCCCTCAAGCCCTTGCTTTGTGGTTGAAGTGGGTTATATGCTCTGCATACTTGGAGATCTCTCAAGATCAGAGTCACATCATTAGGATTACAGCTCACGAGATAGAGCCATTTCTGCAAGCCTCACTTTTGAATGCAATGTTTCAATCCGAGACATTATAGAAGCAGTTGGCTGGCAAGCAGAGTCAGCCTTCTCTAGTTTTTACTTGAGATATTTACACACACACACACACACACACACACACACACACACACACACACAAGTCCTAGATCAAGGGATCTAGGGCTGTGTTGCTTAGTTCATTAGGAGAATGGATTATCTTTCATATGGGGAATCCAGCCATTCATCTCCAGAAGGATACTCGAGGTAGAGGCCGGATGCTCAGCATCCCCTCCTCCTATTACTTATTCTCCTAACATAATGTGATTGGGGAGTGTGTTCAAAGGAGAAAGCAAATGTTAAAAGTTAATTATGTTTCTCAGAGAATACTTTCCCAATCACATTACTTAAAAACCCTCCCAACCACCCCACCATGTGACCATCTACGTTAATGTCTCGCTCAGCCAAAATTGGCCACACCTGTTGGTGTCGATGGGAGGTAATGGGCAAGAGTTACTGCCCTTTGTCTATCTAACAATAGACAGGATAAGATGATTTTTGTCTTTTAGTAGGGCTGGATTCACGAGGTAGCAGGCTAATATTCCAAACGTAATGTGATTGGGTAAGTATTCTTGGAGAAATATAATTTATTTAAAAAATTTGCTTTCCCCTTTTTTAATATTATTTGTTGTCACACAATGTTGCAATTGCTACATTTCAGATATAAATTAAATAGGGTTTAATGGGACTTGAAAGTAATGCAAGTGTCATTAGTGTTAATCAGAAAACTGACTGGAGACTGGATGGTCCTGGTGTTCAAATTTCTCTGCTGGATTCTCTAAGCAAATCCTGGTCCGCATCAAGTTGACATAGTATGTCAATATGTGTGCAGTACGTGCAAAGAATTAACTGCCCCCTACCATTTTATTTTTTCCTGATGTGCTTCACAAAGTAAAACCCATCGACCAGGGTTCTGAAACTTACTTTTGTTGGGCTTTGACAGTAGTTAATTGCTTCCTAAATCAGCTTAAAAAATGAATCACACTTGAATATTATTCTCACAATTTAAATGATCATGAACTGTTGCATTTTATATATGCAGTTAAATCTGACTTCAAAGAAACATAACTGCTGTTCTCAAACTTGTAAAAAAAAATCCATAAGGCTTAAACATTCTCATTCACAGCAATGATATGTAGTAGCTGTAATTTGTTCTCCACGCACATCTAACATCTGTTTGTTTTACCTATATTGGGTTTTCCACATTTTGATCATACCGATGCAAATTAGCACAATGGGTTCATCCACTGCAGACTTCAAACTCATCATACAAGCTTTTAGCCAATGAAGTAATATGGGAAATGGTGGTTTATACCTGATTTCTTTGCCTTTTAATTGCCTTTATTTAAACTGCCCAGGCAATAGTTTTACTCCAATCATGACTGTTTACCATTTATACATGCTACATGTAATGGGCATATACTGAAAGTGGTGGGGTGTTTTTGCTTTCTATTTTCGAAGATTACTGAAAATTGTATTGTCTCAAATCAGTGGTTTTGGAATACAGAATCATGTTTTTAGCATGACATACCATGTTACAATTTAATTAAAATCTGGTCTCCACTTCACGTAGGACAGTAGTGATCCAATTTTAATCAGATGTGCCATGTTATGGTAAGTATGTCAAAATCTTGAAAATATATTTCCACATTTCATTAGTGTGAAGTTTTATATGCCAGATTTATTCTTTTTCAACAAGCCTGATGGGCACCTCTCTTAGAATGCAGGACAGGTCCAGTCTGAAATTATAGGGACCCCGTGCATTGGGCTGTCAGAATTTTTTAGCACTGATCAATGCACTCTAGTTTTTTTCAGGCAATTTAGATGGCACCTTTTTCCCTGTTCTAGATTTCAAAGGGTTCTGGGTGTTAGGGTATCTGATTATTTAAACCCTGCATAATCTAATTGTGGCAGTTCAAGTTGTTTGGGTTTGTTGAACACAAAAAGTTCTGACTTGGTCTGAAGTTGAATTAATCTTGTTAATTGATTCAGAAATTTACAAGTAAACTTTGATAACTTAAACATGAATTAGTCAAATACTCTTCATTATCTTTATGATTTGAAGTTATCAAAAATTTGCTAAGCTCTTCAAATTTTAAAGGTTCTTATGTACATGTCTTTTGAAATTTTCAAAGGTTGTGATTAAAAATTAATTCAAATTTTTGCCCATGAAGAATCTAAACTCTTTAAATGAATGTATATGACACCCTTATTGAATTTACAGGAACTGACATCAGAAGTTGAGGTGAAATACAAAGTCTACCAGTGTCTGATGCGAATGAAGCAGCACAGAGAAGCAATGACAATAGTAAGTAATGAATCCAATGATTTATCTTGTAGACAACAACAAATTATGGCTGTACTTTCATGAATAATTTATTTGAAAACTGCAAAAATTGTTCTGAACAGTTCTTAAATCATTATTTCATTTACATGACATGTCATAAAATCATGTCAGATTTGGAATTAAGCATGTTTATTTTATGCTAGTCCATGTATTAGTGGATAGAGAAAAAATGTTTATAGTTCACTAAAGTGAATAATAATTTTCAATTTTTCACTCCAGTCAGTTGACATAAAAATCAATATGACCAGTGAATTTCATGCTCCTTGTTGTCAGTTGATTAGTCTAGTGGTAATTATGGCAACCTGTTACACAGAAATACTGGGGTCAAATCCCATGATGCACTCAGGGCTCAACAGACTTTCAGGATGAGGAGACCTGGAGTCCTTACTTATGGAACTTAGGAGTCTCCAGCCTATTTCTGAAAGTCCCTGTTATAAACCCACAAGTCCCTCAGTTTCAAAAGGATAAAAAGGAAATTGATAAAGTACGTAATCATTATTTTATTACATATCTGGAATAAATTCTCAGTCTCATAAGACAACATCAGAGAGAAACTACTTTTCAGTCATTGTCCAAAACTTTGTATTAATACTGCACTCTAACATCAGCAAACTAGCTTTTCAAATGAGTTTGTTTCTTTACCTTTTCCAGATCTTTGTCTTAACAAATGTATATATGGCATTCTAGTTATCAGAGTCTTCAAGTACTGGATGCTTCTCCATTATTCTCTTTAATTTACTCACTGTTTCATTGCATGGAACTGTGCTGCTTTTCAGTCATCATTTATTGCACTAACTTATCAAGTTTTCTCAACAGCTTACAGGATTGTCTGTCTTTTTTCCGTAACACTGCAACCCTTGACAGCAATTAAATGATTCAGGTTAGATTCAAGATGGCTAAAGGCTGATAGCTGCAAGATAGCATTTCCATTTCAAGTAAAAGGATTTTGCTTTCCATCAGTCTTACACAGATTGCTTTTAATGTGTCATCTGATTTCACCTTTTTTAACTATGAGAACTGCTTCTCCCACTGAAGTCTTGAGTTCTCACATTTGTAGTACTTCTGCCCTTTATATCAACATCCTTCACCAGTAGACAGGGGCATTAAATGTACATTCTGATTTCAGGTTATTTTTGTTGTCTTCACTTGTGATTTTACTTTCATCTATATTTTGCCTTTTATTAGAATTAGTGTCATTTTCATTGCAAGTCTGTTTCCAGAAAAATGAAAACAGATTTTGCTGACTTATTTTTACAAGTTAAAGTACTTCTCTGCACTCCTTTAAGTGTCCACTGATACTATAGTGCAATAGTCTAAATCACACATACTGAAGTTATTATTGTTATTATTATTATTGCTATGGCATATTAATGATTTGACAGTATTGTCCAACTCAAACTCTTAGATAGCTTTGATTACTTTAATGGTTTATTTATGCATTGTCAACAATTTAAGCACGTTAAACAATTAAGGACATTGTTTATTTGCCACACAAATCACAGGTGCTTACATACACATTCAGTAAAACCTTGGTTTCCTTTAGTCATCACAATAGAGAAAGATCAACTGTTAATTAGTCACACTGGCTTCCTGCCTGTTTACCTAAGTCCAGCCATTAGCTATTTTGCTGATAGGCCATGGCTGACCTAAAATATATAAAGGGGGGCTTATTGGTGGAAAATGAGGCATTTCGCTGGGATGCATTACATGGAGAAAAGGTGAATCCTCTGAGAATTTAAGTGTTTGAGTATTGGACCCAGAACCTACAGTCCCTCAGCATCTTCGCTGACAAAATTCTGATATGATAACCCTATCTACACCTTGGCATATCAAATGGATATTTCTGTGCTTTGGGTCTGTGAATTTCATTGGATGCGGTGGCAAGCTGCTGCATCCAATCAAAATTGTTAAAATTGAACACTATTCCTACATGATCGAGACAGTGGTAGGACGCAACTTGAATGGACTGATAAATAAGCAATTTTCTACTGCCAGTCCGTGTTTTCACAAATACCTTTCATTCAGCTAGACCTGTCATGGCTTCCATCTGGTACATAGTTATACTTTTGATATTAAACTTACGAAGTATCCTTTTTAGTTCAGTTGCCTCCACCATTTTTGGCTGATGTACAATGCACTGCGCAGTTGGTTAGTTGGCATTATAAAGTAAGTGAGCAACTCATGAAATCCAACAGCTGTCTCTAGAATAAAGCATCAGTGTATCTGTTCGATGTGCCAAGGTGTAGATAGGGTTATCGGATTGGAACATTGGCTAGCAAAGATGGTCCCTGAGAGCCCTAATGCACTTTCTTTTTTATTCATTTTCTTTATGTACTTGTTTTACCAACTTTTGTGCAAATACACAAAGCAAAATAGTAAAACATGAACAGTAAACCAGTGACATTACTGTACGAATATGCCACTTCTGTTTGTTATACACTTTAGCTACCAGGTACATCCTTGTGAGTGCAAGAAAGTTACCAAATTAGCACTTAAGTTGATTTAAAATCATGTTTTTACTGTTTTGCACCAATAAACTTTGTTTTATTTTAACCAAAACCACGGCAAGATTCTCTTTTTTAGTCAGAAACTCAACAGAAAAAAGAAAGGTAAATGCATCTGTTCATGGCCAGGTGAAGTCAACTTTACTTTCCTGGCATGTTGAAATGAAATTTTATAGACAAAAGTGATTGTTTGATTAGTTGTGGTACCCATCTCAGCAAAGGGTACTTGTTGAAATTAAATGCTATATTTGAAAAAATTATTTGATTTATCTTTAAAATATAGTTGGAGGGGATCAGCACAAAGCAGAGAACTGCCAAGATAAATCTTGCATTAGCCAGATTGTATCTCAGGGCTGGCATGGACAGGTCTGCTATCACCAGCTTCAAGGAGGTTCTTAGGTCAGTACCTAGCATGATTGCAGGATGACAAGGTTTACCAAACATCTCATATTACTGTAACCCACATTTCTTCTTCAAATATGTTACCCAGTTATAATACCTTAAGGGAACTATTACTACCTCTCAAATCCATTTCTTCCAGGCTAAAACCTTTTAGCTAAAAGCCTAAAAGTTATCTGCACATTTAGTTGGGATTGGTGCCAAAACCCATGAAATCATCAGTTATTACTTCTGCTTGTGCCAGGTAACATGCTCTCTGCAGACAGAGGCCTTGCAAAATCAGTGCAAGCAGTTTGGAAGTTTTTTACCATGAAACAAGTTGGAGTTTTATCTTAAAGTATACTCCATCTCTTAATTTCCAGCTTTTCTGTTCTTTCTACCATTGATGACAAAGTTAACTTTCAGCGTTATAACTTTCCTTCTTCACACACATAGTTGCCCTTATAACATATCTGCACGGGTCATGATGACATACCCTCACATTGCAATAACAGTATTATTAAGTGTATGCCTGGTGTGATACAGAAAACTCATTCTGCTATGTACATATACATACAGGTAAGTTTTCTATCTTATCTTAGCATCCACTTCATGGTTATATGCATGACACTTTATTGATTTTACCTGTATAGAACATCTTTGGGCATTTCCTACAGGTCTCATAAGAGATACTGTAGCATCTACTTCGTAAGTATCAATAATAATGCTTCAGTGCCTTTTTTATATGCAGGTTTTGTGTATACTTTATAAACCTCTTGTATTACTATATAACTTCCACCTTGGTTGGATACATACAGTAAGTTTTCTATACATGACTAACTCGTGTTGCCCAGCTCATACATTACTATAAGTGATTTTACCTGTATAGGCAGTAAAAATTGGTCTTCTACAGATAACTTATTATTATAATTGGTTATTTGGCATCCAGTTTGTACATGTATTTATGTATTTGGTAATAGCAATGTTTCAGTGATTTTGCCAGTATAGGCATTCACAAATGGCCTTCATACAGGTAACCTATTACTAGATTTGATTATTTAGCATCCAATTAGTTTGTATTAATAGCTGCACTCGAATTCTCTATCTCTACAGGTCATATGACCATTTTACAGGTATTTATCATAGTGTGTAACTCTGCACAGACCCTTCTAAGTTCATAAGCAGGATGTGTGCTACATCGCATTTATATACTGTCTATATTGTCTGCTTTATTTGTCTTACAGATTTAGACCATGGGCAAGAGCAGTCTGACAACCGCTCTACATGTGTAATTTTATCTAATTGTCATTCTTTGAATACATATCAGACTTGCATATTATGAACAGAAGTCAGTGAGTAATAATTCTATGGGTTATAATGGGAAGGCACAGAAGTGTGCCTTGAGGGACAGAATATCATAGACTTGCATGCAAGGGTTTGAAACCGTTTCATTTACTGGGGAGTGAGATACAGAACAACAACAGTCTCCGTTACAGTCTCACATATCAGAATTACTGACCAGCTTTGTGGATCAATGTACCAGACCCCATCCCACTTGCAAGAACTGGACATCATCATGCCAGCCAAGATGGCTATGTCCATTTACATAACACTATCTAGTATCATATGGTACAAAGTCTAAAAATTCATCCTCATTCTGAATTCCTCCATCATTTCCTAGTAAATTGTTGTGGTCTAGTCATCATAAATATCATCTGATTCCCTTTACTTGTCCTCCTTGTCATATGTGGATGCTTATTTAGAGATTGAGTTTGAGCTTTGTAAGTAACACTTTAATTATACAATTTGTGAAATCTATTTAAGGTTGCAACTGAACACGTCAGTTGTGCGGCGTGATCAAATAACCACCCTCGGTTACTTGCCACTGTACCACACTCAAGCTCCATCAAAAAGTTGTCGCATGGGAGAACGAACTATGGGATAAAATCAGTTATTTACTGGAAGAGGCAGACCTCTGTTTCACATTGAAAAACTACTAGATGTATATGCGGCACAATCAAAAAGATTGTCAACTTGCAAGCAAAATGAGTGGTGCCTTTACAAGTGCTTGCAGAAAATTTGTATACAATAAATGGGTACTCTATGGCTCATTTTATTACTTGGGTTATTATCAATGGATGGGTACCAAAGTACCAAGATACCCATTGGCATCTTTATATCTGAACCAAAGAACTTACCTATCTTCTGTTCACTTGGATTTCACCTGTCCAATAATACTGGATCCTTGCTCAAGAAAACATCATCATGGGTATTTACCTGGCTGAACAAGACACCATTTGAACTGCTTTCAAGAACTTAATTAGTTCACCTCTCATACAAGTCCAGCCTTCTCACCACATTGGTGAATGGCCAGCAGAATTAGTAAATGCCTTTCCTGTTGGTGTACCCATCTACATGCAGTTCCAACAAGATGGATCAATATCATTCATGAACCCCACCTGCATTCATTGTCTAGAACAGGCTACTACTGTTCATGGGTAATCAGATATTCATAACAATTCCTGTCTACTCTGGATACTTCATCTCAAGGTCATTGACAGGACACAGTGCAAGCTCTGAAGTGGTACTTAAGGAAGACCGAGCCATTGCATTGAGGGAGATTACACTTCATCTTGCCTTTGAAAGAGGGGAAGGACAATATATCAACATGGACACTTTCATCCTGGATAAAGTGGGCTATCTGTTCTGCATATTGGAAATAACCCCATACTTATGAATTGCTTTGAATATCGACTCACGAAGTTAGGACAGTCACCACAAATATTGTATATGAACAGAACTGTTCTCTGTTATTATCCATGCCAAGGGATGGAGATCCGAGTACTGTTCTCCAGTTTTTAACAGAGATCTTTCATTCTAAAAGGCTTAACTCAGTCTGGTTTGACACTCACTCATGGTACAAAAGGTTACCTGTCCATGTTGATTGACAGCTTCATAAAGAGATGGCTTCATGACTTCTGGATTTGTGGAAGGGAAAATGTTGCCCTTTTTGAAGCCATTCCCAGACATAATGGAGTCTGTTTTCAGGTTGTCTAGAAGCTGTCTCACAAACATTGGGGGACCAGAGATGGTCTCTTCTGGGTAAAGGGGATGTATCCCCCTCCACCTCTTACCTATTCTCCTAAAGTATTATGATTGGGTAAAGTGTTTGAAGAAGAAACTAATTTTTTCTAGAAAAATATATTTCTTTAATAATACTTGCACACATATTATAGATACACTCTCTCAGCCTTCCCAGAGTTACATCCATATTGAGAGCATGCCTTCCACTCTGGTAGTAACTATTGATTTCATGGGATTTGGTACCTGTCCCATTATCAAGGGGAGATCATTCTGTCAACTTGGTAAGCAGATAAATTTGAGCTTTTTAGCTAAAATGTTTTAAGCTTGGGAGGGGTTGATTTGCAAGGTAGTAGTAATCCTCCTATAGTATTATGATTGGGAAAGTATTATAGAAGAATCAAATTTTACTATAAAAATTTGGTTTCCTATGGATAATTTTCACATATTGACTGACAACCCTTACCATAACAGCTTAATGATGTTTCATAAAGAAGCAAGCACTTGGGTTGCAATTACCAAATAAAATGTTTAATTTTAATGTCTTGTTTTGAGTGAAAGCCTTCAATGTCAGCATGGTTTATAGATCATGCAACTTAAAATCATTGATAAATAGAAAGCAGTAAATTCCAAACCAAGCCACTCCATCGACAAACAACATACATTATAGTTATTTGTTTTGAATGAAAAAATAAAAGTTTGGATGAACAGTTATGAAGCAGAAATAGGGGTGCTTTAATTTCCGTTGATTTGCATTTTAGTCACACACAATAACACTGGTGAGAGAGTTGGCGGCTTCAGACATTGCCTTGACAGCAGTTACATATGATGATACTGGCTAATAGGTGTCCTCATTTGCAGCAGCAAGCCAGTACTGTATTGTAGTAATTTGAATGCAAGTGCAAGTTGTCCATTTTAACAGAATATGGAGGCAGAATTATACCATATATATATATATATATATATATATATATATATATATATATATATATATATATATATATATATATATATACCATATATTCTCTCATATAAGCCAAATAATTTAGGAAAAAATAAAAGGCCTGGAAGAAGGGGGGTCAGCTTATCTGAGGGCCAGTGTCTGAACTTGACAGTTTTTAAGTCTTTTTGTTGACTACTGTACAAGCTGTAAATCTTGGGACACAAAAAGATAATTTTTTTCTGTGCCTGAAGACATATGCATGTAAAAAAAATCATTTTTGGTGACCCGACACTTATTAAACTGTTATCAAGTACTATGATTGATTTTGTTATTATTTTGCACGTGCATATTTTCTTAATTCATGAAATGAAATAAAGGTGAATACAGACTTCATAATTCGTGGGCCGGTTGAGTTTACCCAGGAGACCAGGCTGAACTATAATGTACAGTACTTACAGAGTGCAAACCGTGCATGGTGTCACTTAAATCCCTATTTATTCCCAAACATATTAGATGCAGATTTTGCTTTATTCATTGTTTTGGCCAAATTGCATTCTTCCAGATAACATTTGAGCTAGTCCTTAATAGCTGTTTTATTTATGTTGATTCACGTGCTCACGAGTTAATCATTTTCAATGATATAAGCGATCCTACAAACTGAGGTAATATTTATGAAAAGGTATGCACGTTTAATTGTACAAGGTACATAACCAGCATAAGTTACATGTTCACGAAGAGTGGTAATAATAAAGGCTAAAATTCTTATTATAAATCAACTAAGATCATTATCTATGTTAGTTTTGTGTTTTGGCTGAACAACATCATAACTTTCTACACAATTTAAAGCTTGATCTTTTGGCATCTCATTGGTTGATAGTTGGCAGATTTGTCTTTCATTTTCC